>JBBPBX010051445.1:0-24585 GCA_038048925.1 Garcialebias charrua
GTCTGCTTGTGAATCCTTTGTGATATAGCAGGAGATGGAGTGGGAAATCTTCACAGCCCTTGGGGAATTAGCTGGAAGTTTGTTGCCGAGTTTGCTGGTCTGCTACGTCGCTTTTCATCTTCCATGCATTTGTCGTATTTCCAAAATACTGTACCACATTTTTACTTCACACTTCTTGCAAACAACCTTGCTCTTGTTAAGCTCTGTTTTCCTCGCAACATTGTAGGATCCAAAATGACTTTTCACTGAGTTTTAACGACGAAGTCGTTTCTTCATGTGCTATGTTTGCAGCCTTTTAACGACGAAGTCAAAGTCAAGTAGCGGGTTGAATCACGCTGTCCTCCCGCTCCATGCTAGTGGACTTCATTCAGAAAGGGTTAACTAACTAGCTTACTGTACTGTGGCCTACAAGGCCAAATTCCATGGTAATGGGTGGTAGGGCTGGGCCATGTAATATCGTTCCCAGTAATACCGGTAAAAAAAAAGCTTGCCCGGGCAAAAAAGTTATATCATGATATGTTAATTTCATGACGTAATACGTCGGGACGCCCCGCCCCCTTAATATCCGACCGCTTCAAACGACGAAACCGAACTGCGCCCCCCCCCCCTCCACCAGTCTGCCTGCAATACTAGCTAGCTAAAATGCTAAAAACAAACAACGTGTGTCTCAGCTTCTCTCCCCCCTGCTCTAAACTGCACAGGTACAGACAGATCCACTGTCTCCCCTCCCCCCGCCCCACTCTGAGCTGCGTGTCCGGCTGCATCTCTCCCTCGCTCTGAACTGTTGTTACAAGCGCGCGGCTCAGCTGTCTCTTAAGTTCCACAGTCGGTCCATTACTAAGGGGCTTCAACACGGACAGTCCTGTGGGCAGGAGCAGAAGGCATCCTGCTGATTCAGTCTGCCCAAGAGGCAGGTGATCAGAAAAAAATGAATCAGAAAATTATGGAAGCTGAAACACGAACAAGCTTCAGGGTCAGCTGATCACCTTGTTACAAGTTCTGGAAGTTATATTTCATTTAAACGCAACATATACAGTATTTTGTTGTAGGTTTCATTTATGCTCAACAGATCTTAAGATTAATTTTATTTAGTTTTAGGAAACTACACCTGCACTTTAGTTTTTGTGGTGGATTTTGTTGATTTATATTTTGTGCAGACGTTTTCAATCTAAATAACAGATCATTTTTATTTTTAAATTTTTATACTTGGAGACTGAATATTTTACAAAATGAAGTAATTTCAGTAAAATTACCTCTTGTTGTTTTTTAAAATTTTATATAATACTACAAAGCAACATGTTAAGTTAATTTTGTCAAATAAATAAATGTGATTTTTTTCTTCTTTTTTTTTTGGGTTATATCACGAAATTTATCGTTATCGTGATAATGTTCTGAAATATCACGATATAATTTTTGAGCCATATCGTCCACCCCTAATGGGTGGACACGTAATGCAATACTGTATGCTGTACGCTCGGGAGTAGGAGCAGAAAAAACAACAAAAAATAACACATTTTAAAATAGATTTTTGGTCTTCTGGAATGGATTCAGAATTGTCAGGACTAGGAATCTAGATTGTTTAATGAATTGATTTTTTTCTGCACCACTAATAATAATGATATGGCCTATGATTAGAACCATGTTATGAAGTTTCATTTAGTTTAGCTTTTAGCCAGAAGTGCCAGGTTTATTTACCTAAATGCATCAGCTGTTTCTCTTAATGTGACTGTATGTTAAACATACTGAATTGTGATTTGTTTTGAGAAGTATTGATACATCTCAATTCTTTGCTAACTCTTTGCTTTATTATATCCTAACTCGTCACTCATTTGAGGACCAGAATGTTCAAATTTTGGACCGAGAGCACAGATGGTTTGAGAGGGGGGTGAAGGAAGCTTTGTATGTTAAGAGAGAAAAACCTTCTCTTAACAGAGGAGGAGGTCTGAGATTTCAACTTTCTAAGACTTATAACTCAGTTTTGGATTTGATTCCGAAACGTTTTACACTGGATGGGAGCAGGGATGTCTTGTCTGTAAATTAGACTAACAAAGTTTCTCTGAGTAGCCTCTGTTGTTGTTTGGGAGGTGTTTTTTGTCAATTTACATACAGTTTTGTGTCTTCTACCAGAGACCTCAAGGGAACCTCCTACTGTTAAGGTGTGATCTTTCAATTTACATGTATGTGTTACAAACCCCCAGGTGTGATGTGTTGTTTTGTCAATTTAAATAGAATGGGCATGTTAGGTATTTTGTGGTGTTATTTCAGTTTCCAATTTCATATGTTGGTGCGTGGCTTGTATAAAACTTCTCGTTCTCACAGCTTCCATTCATTCAGAATTGAAAAAGACTTCTGGACAGAAGTCGAAACGTTTTCTGCAACAAATAAAGTCCAGTTGATCCTGTATTGAACGCCTTTTTTGATTATATCCTAACTCTTTGTCTATACAGTGACTGTACTTAAAACATACTGAATTGTGATTTGTTCTGGGAAGCCTTATGGTATTTTAGCTCTTATTTAATACATCCCAACTCTTGTCTTTGTAGGAGAGGACACAAGCGTTTTCAAGTGTTCGGTTTCCAGGGAGACTGAGTGCAGCCGTGTGGGGAAACAGTCGTTCATCATCACTCTGGGCTGCAACAGTGTCCTCCTACAGTTCTCTTCACCTGCAGGTACACCCAGACTAGAGCTGGGCAATACGGACAAAAATTAATGTCTCAATATTTTTTACAAAAATCACCATATACGATACATATCTCAATATTTTTTCTTTCCATCAAGTAATAACAAAAATATATTTGAGTCAAAGTTTTGTCCCAATTGTCACACAGGCACATTCATTAACAGCTGTAACTGTACAAAATAAATGCATAAAAACTAAACCATTTACATATAGGCTATTAATAGCAGTGTTTCCCTTACCATCATACAAGCGGGGGTGCCCCACACCATCAACAGAACTGAGCACCCCGCCTACCAAACCAAACTTCACCCGGCACTGGCATAGCACTGAACTAGCAGAGCAAAATACAGGCTTTTAGCTAAAAAGCTAAAGGGAGCAGTCACGTTGCCTCTTCCCTCATGCCCCCCGCCCCCACTCAAAACAAGCTGCACTCACACATGTGACCTTCCCCCCGTCAACAAAAATCATGGATGAGATGAGCACCCCGCCATGGCAAGTTAACTAAGGAAACACTGAATAGTTTATATTTTAGACATCTATTTACATTTATTAAATAATAATCTTCTTCAGCTGGGGGCAGCTGTGGTTGAGACGCTAGAGCAGTCGTCCTCCACTGGGAGAGTTAGGGGTTCGATTCCACCAGCAGTCACATGCTGAAGTGTCCCTGGACAAGACACTGAACCTTCATTACCTCTGATGTGTCCCTTCAGTGCATGAATGTGATAAAGCTCTGATTGTATGAGTGGGTAAATGAGGCACAGATTGTGTGGTAAAGAGCTTTTAAGTGTCTTGATAAGATAGAAAGGTTCTGTACAGTCCATTCAGCTGCGCCTCCTTCACGTTAGTACGCATTTGTGAACTACGGTAGTGAGCCCCCACTTGGAACCTTGAAGCTGCAGCTCCGACATACCTGTCTCCTTCCTTAAAATAAACCACGGTTCAGAGCTCATTTATAATAATAATAATAATAATGAATTCAATTTATAACGCGCTTTTCATTAGTGAAAATCTCAAAGCGCTACACACATTGAATGCTACACACATTCATATTTTCAGCATTTAGCGTGCTGTGCCTTCTAGAGGAACAGAGAGAGGAAGCGCAACATTAATAAATCAGCAGTTCATCATATCACTAAAGATACGGTCCCGTCTCAGCTGTGTGGAACAAGACGGCTAAAGCGTTAGCCATCTTGTTAGCCGTTAAGGACCGTATCTTTAGTGATATGATGAACTGCTGATTTATTAATGTTGCACTTCCTCTCTCTGTTCTTCTAGAGCCCCTTTCATAAGTCAAACCCGCGCTATTCCCGCACAGACCAGTCTGGCTTTAACCCTCCTCAGGTCATTCATAAGACAACAGGTGAAGGCGGGTAGGTCCCGCTCACAAAAACGTGTTCATATATGAAGCCGGAGCGCGGGTCCAAAAGAGGCGTGGAGCTGAGTTGAACTGGACCGCGACGTATTTATTGTGGGACAGACGTCAGACGTGTACAAGTGGTCGTGTCATTTTTAATATTTCCTCAGTAATAAATGTACAACTCCCTGACGTCTCCCTCCCTCCCCTTGTGTGCGCGCGCTGGAGGGAGCGGACGTCACTCGCAGCGGACACACACACACACAGCGGAGCTGTGTCCCTCGATCAGCGCGCGCGCACACACACACACACACACACATACACAGCGGAGCTGTGTCCCTCGATCAGCGCACGCATGCACACACACACACACACACACACACACACACACACACACACACACACACACACACACACACATACACACACACACACACCTGGTACGTAAACGTGTTGAAGACCCCAAATGGAACCTAATCAAACTCACACACACACAGCGCCGCTGCTAGAGAGAGAGGAAAAAAAAGGCGAAACTAGCTTAATACAGTCGTTTCGTGTCATTTTTAATATTCCCTTGTTAATAAATCTGCTGTTGATTAATCCTGCGGTCGCACACACTGATGTCATCTGTATTCTGAGCGCGGATCGCGCGTCTTGCATTCAGAAGTGGGTCTGCCCGGCTCGGATCCGGGGCTGAAACTATGAACTGTGGCGGCTCAATGGCGGATCAAAGGCGAGTCAAATTAACTAGGCAATGTGCGTTCGTGTTTTTTATGAATGCTCGTTGGAGGCTTGAACACGCATCAGAGCCGGATTGAGCTGTTTTATGAAAGGGGCTTAGAAGGCACAGCACGGCTAAATGAAGAAGGTGATTGGTGTGTATGAGCTGGTAGCTTCACACGCTCAGCTGCTGTGTTTACTGCTGCTAAATGTCTCCTGCCCGCCCACCTCCTGGAGGAGCAGGAAGGGGAGCGTGGCTGAGGGCTGTGTTTGTGTTCGAGGAGGGAGAAGGAAGACGGCAGGATTTCCAAGTATAAAACTACATGTATATTGTTTTATATAGAGGAAAGCTCTGCAGAGAGTGGTGAAGGCTGCACAGAAGTCTGTTGGAGTCAGTCTCCCCACAATCACAGACATTTACACCTCCAGATGCAGGAAAAGAGCCACCTGCATCATGAAAGACCTCACTCATCCAGCACACTCACTCTTTGCCCCACTCCCCTCAGGACGGAGGTTGAGGAGCATCAAGTGTAGAACCACTAGACTGAGGAACAGCTTCTACCCTGAGGCTGTTAGACTCATGAATAAATAAAAATAAAATAAAAAATAAACACTGCAAAATATCACATCATACTGATGCTGATCTGTTTTCTTGTTGCTGTGTTCATCTGTGTTCATCTGTGACCATCTGCTCATACAAACTCATGTTCGTGCTGCTGTTTATTCCCACTATATTAGGCTTAGTGTATTACTAGTTGATGTTTTTCTTAGTTAGTTCTAGATGTTATTACTGTTTTTCTCTTTCATTTGTTGTTGGATGTAACTGGGACCTCGTGTACATAATCTCGTTTTCATCACATGTACCACATGCGGTGCAAATGACAATAAAGACTCTCTCTGACTCTCTCTGACTCTGTTATCCAGATAGTCTCAACTTATATTCCCCCCCCCCCAAAAAAAAAATCTCCATCCATTATCTTTCACCCGCTTCTAACATTTTGGGTCACGGGGGTTGCTGGTGCCCATATTCAACAATCACTGTGCAAGAGGTGGGGGACAATTGGACAGGTCTCCAGTCCATCACAGACACACAGAGACAAACAAGAAAAAGAACCATTCTCTTTCTCTCTTTCACTCTCTCTCTTTCACTCTCTCTCTTTCACTCTCTCTTTCACTCTCTCTCTTTCACTCTCTCTCTCTTTCCAAGATGGCCGCGCTCCGACAGGCAGCAGCTTCACCGGCTCCTAGTTCATCTCTAGCTGTTAGTAGTTTTTATAGTGATTCTGTACCTGACTCTGCACGTTTTATGCGGGTGAATTATAGCCGACTGGGGTGGTGGTTCCCCTATTCAAAAAGGGGGACCGTAGGTTGTGTTCCAACTATAGGGGGATCACATTCTTAAGCCTCCCTGGTAAGGTCTATTCAGGGGTTCTGGAGAGGAGGGTCCGTCGGATAGTCGAACCTCGGATTCAGGAGGAACAGTGTGGTTTTCGTGCTGGTCGTGGAACACTGGACCAGCTCTACACCCTCAGCAGGGTCCTGGAGGGCGCGTGGGAGTTTGCCCAACCAGTTTACATGTGCTTTGTGGACTTGGAAAAGGCATTCGACCGCGTCCCTCGGGGGGTTCTGTGGGGGGTACTCCGGGAGTATGGGGTACCAGGCCCATTGATATGGGCTGTTAGGTCCCTGTACGACCGGTGTCAGAGCTTGGTCCGCATTGCCGGCAGTAAGTCAGGCTCGTTTCCAGTGAGAGTTGGACTCCGCCAAGGTTGCCCTTTGTCACCGATTCTGTTCATAACTTTTATGGACAGAATTTCTAGGCGCAGCCAAGGTGTTGAGAGGATCCGTTTTGGTGGCCTTAGAATCGCTTCTCTGTTTTTTGCAGATGATGTGGTCCTATTGGCTTCATCAGATCGTGATCTACAGCTTTCACTGGAGCGGTTTGCAGCCGAGTGTGATGCGGCCGGGATGAGGATCAGTTCCTCCAAATCCGAGGCCATGGTCTTGAGCCGGAAAAGGGTAGCATGCCCTCTCCGGGTCGGGGAGGAGGTCCTGCCCCAAGTGGAGGAGTTTAAGTATCTCGGGGTCTTGTTCACGAATGAGGGAAAACTGGAGCGTGAGATCGATAGGCGGATAGGTGCAGCGTCCGCAGTGAAGCGGGCGCTGTACCGGTCTGTCGTGGTGAAGAGAGAGCTGAGTCGAAAGGCAAAGCTCTCAATTTACCGATCGATCTACGTTCCCACCCTCATCTATGGTCATGAGCTTTGGGTTGTGACCGAAAGAACGAGATCTCGGATACAAGCGGCTGAAATGAGTTTTCTCCGCAGGGTGTCTGGACTCTCCCTTAGAGATAGGGTGAGAAGCTCAGTCATCCGGGAGGGACTCGGAGTAGAGCCGCTGCTTCTCCACATCGAGAGGAGCCAGTTGAGGTGGCTCGGGCATCTGGTTAGGATGCCTCCTGGACGCCTCCCTGGGGAGGTGTTCCGGGCATGTCCCACCGGGAGGAGAGCCCAGAGGAAGACCCAGGACACGTTGGAGGGACTATGTTTCTCGGCTGGCCTGGGAATGCCTTGGGATTCCCCCAGAGGAGCTGCTCCATGTGGCTGGGGAGAGGGAAGTCTGGGCCTCCCTACTTAAGCTGCTACCCCCGCGACCCGACCCCGGATAAGCGGACGAAAATGGATGGATGGATGGATGAATTATAGCCGAACTGAACTGTTGAGAATTGGAGCAGATTTGCCACAGGGAACAGCTGAAATCAGCAACGAACTCAAATCTATGCTCGGCAGGATACGGATTTTAAAGTCTTCCACCTGGAAGCTACAGCGGAGGTGCTCCGGCTTACGCTCCGGCGAAAAGAAAAGGAAGCGGTGCTCCCGGCGTCAGAAGCGAGGCTGCCGGGCGGGGATTATGGTGAGACTGAGGGCGGACGCTAAAACTGGGAGACCCCCGATACCATCTCTTTTTCTGTCTAACGTCCGCTCGCTGGACAGCAAAATGGATTTGCTTCGTCTGAGAGTGACAACGTCGGAGGAAATGAAGAAGTGCTCTGTGCTTTGCCTCACGGAAACGTGGATTTCTAAGGAAAAAACAGACTCTGTGTATGAACTGGATGACAGACTCTTTTTCAGAGCGGACCGTTGCACAGAGACTACGGGGAAAACAGGAGACGGCGGTGTCTGTGTGTGTACGTGAGTACGGATTGGTGTAGAAACTGCGCTGTTATCAGAAGTCTTTGCACAGCTGCTGTGGAGCTGATCACAGTGCGATGTCGCCCTCATTATCTACCCCCCGACTATTCAGTGATCCTTATCACTGTTGTCTACATCGCCCCAGATGCTAATGCTAAAGTCGCCCTTGAAGAAATTCATGACTTACTCAGCTCGTTGCAATGTAAATATCCAGAGGGGCTTTGCATTGTTTTAAATGACTTCAACCACGTGAATTTAAAGGACTCTCTCCCAAAGAGAATAATCTTCACATGAATGTGAAGAAGACAAAGGAGATGATTGTGGACTTCAGAAGGAACAAACACAACCATGCCCCATTGATAATAGGCGGGTCTGCAGTGGAAGTGGTCTCCAGCTACAAATACTTGGGTGTACACATGAATGATAACCTCAGCTGGAGCAACAACACCACCAGCCTGATCAAGAAAGGTCATCAGAGACTCTACTTCCTCAGACGGCTGAGACGAGCTGGTCTGAGCAGCCCAGTTCTCACCTCCTTCTACAGGTGTGCAGTGGAGAGCATCCTGTGCTCCAGCATCAACGTGTGGCATGGAGGCTGCACAGTTGAAGAGAGGAAAGCTCTGCAGAGAGTGGTGAAGGCTGCACAGAAGTCTGTTGGAGTCAGTCTCCCCACCATCACAGACATTTACACCTCTAGATGCAGGAAAAGAGCCACCTGTATCATGAAAGACCTCACTCATCCAGCACACTCACTCTTTGCCCCACTCCCCTCAGGACGGAGGTTGAGGAGCATCAAGTGTAGAACCACTAGACTGAGGAACAGCTTCTACCCTGAGGCTGTTAGACTCATGAATAAATAAAAATAAAATTAAAATAAACACTGCAAAATATCACATCATGCTGATGCTGATATGTTTTCTTGTTGCTGTGTTCATCTGTGTTCATCTGTGACCATCTGCTCATACAAACTCATGTTCGTGCTGCTGTTTATTCCCACTATATTAGGCTTAGTGTATTACTAGTTGATGTTTTTCTTAGTTAGTTCTCGATGTTATTACTGTTTTTCTCTTTCATTTGTTGTTGGATGTAACTGGGACCTTGTGTACATAATCTCGTTTTCATCTCATGTACCACATGCGGTGCAAATGACAATAAAGACTCTCTGACTCTGACAACCTTTAATCAACACGTATCCATAGCAACACGAGGGAGTAACACCCTCGATCACGTCTACAGAAATGTAAGAGGCGCGTACACAGCGAAGCCACGCCCCCCGCTCGGGGCTTCTGATCATTTATCCCTCCTCATGGTCCAGCACAACTCCCCTTACTAAGACGTTGTAAACCAGAACAAAAGGAAGGAAAAATTTGGCTCCAGAACAGCACCCCCATGCTGAGAGACTGCTTTGAAAAAACTGATTGGTCTGTCTTCAGGGAGGCTGCTGCTGATGGAAGCTCAGTGGACCTGGAACTTTATGCATCCTCAGTACTGGGTTATATTAGCACATGCTCTGAAAATGTATCCATAAAAAAATATGTTAAATCTTACCCCAACACAAAACCCTGGTTAAACAAAGAGGTTCACATCCTGCTGGCAGCCAGGAACACTGCCTTCAAGTCTAGAGACTCAGAGGGGCTGAGAAAGACCAGGAAAGAGCTGGTTGCTGGCATTAAGAGGGCCAAGGCCACATATGCACAGAGGATCGAAGGACAGTTCACCTCACTAGACCCACGGAGCATGTGGAAGGGCATCAAATGTCCCG
Source organism: Garcialebias charrua (assembly GCA_038048925.1). Taxonomy (NCBI): domain Eukaryota; kingdom Metazoa; phylum Chordata; class Actinopteri; order Cyprinodontiformes; family Rivulidae; genus Garcialebias; species Garcialebias charrua. The sequence continues at coordinate 9,708 of JBBPBX010051445.1, forward strand.
GTAGGACTGGAAAGCACTTTGCATGGTAGTCTGCCGCCACCGGTTTATGAATGTGTGTAGCATTCAATATATGTGTAGCACTTTGAGATTTTCAGTAATGAAAAGTGCGTTATAAATTGAATTAATTATTATTATTATTATAACTGATTATAAAGGCAGGAGCAAACAATGCCCCAAAGACCCATCTCTGCCTGATGCCCTCAACAAGTTTTATGCATGCTTTGAAGACCCAAATAGACCACCCAGCACTAGACTCACCTCATCATCAGATGAAGAGCATCTCAGCATGACCGCAACAGAAGTGAGTAGTAGTCTCAGAAGGATCAACCCTCATAAAGCAACTGGACCGGACAACATCCCAGGGAAAGTTCTGAAGGAATGTGCGGACCAGCTCTGTGAGGTGCTGGCTGACATCTTCAACACCTCACTTGCCCTGGAAACAGTCTCCACCTGCCTGAAGACCGCCACCATCATCCCAGTCCCAAAAAGCTCCACAGTGACTGGTCTGAATGACTATCGGCCGGTGGCCCTCACCCCGATAGTCGCAAAATGCTTCGAAAAACTGGTCATGACCCACATCAAAACAACCGTCAACATCAACGAGGACCCTCATCAGTATGCTTACCGTGAGAACCGATCAACAGAGGATGCCATCTCTTCCGTGGTCCACACTGCTCTCACCCACCTGGATCAGAAGGACTCCTACGTCCGTATGCTCTTTGTGGACTTCACATCTGCCTTCAACACCATGATCCCCCAAACTCTGATGGACAAACTATCCACACTTGGACTAAGCCCCTCCATTTGTAACTGGGTACTAGACTTCTTAACAAACAGACCTCAGTCCGTGAAGATCCACAACTTCTCCTCCTCCACCATTACCCTCAGCACTGGCTCTCCTCAAGGATGTGTGTTGAGCCCCCTTCTGTTCACTCTGCTCACATATGATTGTGCAGCTACCCATCCAGGCTGTCATATTGTAAAGTTTGCAGATGATACAGCGGTGGTGGGATGCATCACAAACAATGATGAGTCCAGCTACAGGCAGGAGGTGGAACACCTGGAGAGCTGGTGCAAAGAGAATAACCTTCACATGAATGTGAAGAAGACAAAGGAGATGATTGTGGACTTCAGAAGGAACAAACACACCCACACCCCACTGAACATAGGTGGATCTGCGGTGGAGGTGGTCTCCAGCTACAAGTACTTGGGTGTACACATGAATGATAACCTCAGCTGGAGCAACAACACCACCAGCCTGATCAAGAAAGGTCATCAGAGACTCTACTTCCTCAGACGGCTGAGACGAGCTGGTCTGAGCAGCCCAGTCCTCACCTCCTTCTACAGGTGTGCAGTGGAGAGCATCCTGTGCTCCAGCATCAACGTGTGGCATGGAGGCTGCACAGCTGCAGAAAGAAAAGCTCTGCAGAGAGTGGTGAAGGCTGCACAGAAGATGTTGGAGTCAGTCTCCCCACCATCACAGACATTTACACCTCCAGATGCAGGAAAAGAGCCACCTGCATCATGAAAGACCTCACTCACCCAGCACACTCACTCTTTGCCCCACTCCCCTCAGGACGGAGGTTGAGGAGCATCAAATGTAGAACCACTAGACTGAGGAACAGCTTCTACCCTGAGGCTGTTAGACTCATGAATGAATAAATAAAAATAAAATAAAAATAAACACTGCAAAATATCACATCATGCTGATGCTGATCTGTTTTCTTGTTGCTGTGTTCATCTGTGACCATCTGCTCATACAGACTCATGTTCGTGCTGCTGTTTATAATGATGTTTTTCCACTACATTAGGGCTTAGTGTATTACTAGTTGATGTTTCTCTTAGTTAATTCTAGATGTTATTACTGTTTTTCTCTTGCATTTGTTGTTGGATGTAACTGGGACCCTGTGTACATAATCTCGTTTTCATCACATGTACCACATGCGGTGCAAATGACAATAAAGATTATCTGACTCTTTCACTATCTCTCTGTTTCACTCTTTCACTCTCTCTCTGTTTCACTCTTTCACTATCTCTCTGTTTCACTCTTTCACTCTCTCTCTGTTTCACTCTTTCACTATCTCTCTGTTTCACTCTTTCACTATCTCTCTGTTTCACTCTCTTTCACTCTCTCTCTAGCCGTGTTTCCATCAAGGTTTCTAGGTGCGCATTTTGAAGTATCGCAGCAGAAAAGCTTAATGGAAACGGCAAAATGCGAGGTTACTTCCTGAAATGCGCTAAAAAGTTTATACGCTCGCTTGAGGTGGTTTTTGGGATCTTCGAAACCGAGCAGATGCGCAAACGACAGATGGAAACACATTTGCCGACTCGTGCTGCCGAAGCGAACATTCACGTCACGTGACTGATCAGCTGTTTCCGCTCCGGACAACATGTAACATCGCTAAAACTAGTTGGCATGACAGAATAAATACAACTCGCCCGATAGCAACACGTACCTGAAATATTCTCTCCATTTTGACGAGATGTGTGGCCGGGTTCTGTTTTCAACCGCTACTTCCTGTTTACTGTAGACATGCGCAGTGCTGACGTAATGACGCTGACGTCTGACGTAATGACGCTGTGCGCGGCTTGGAAGAAGCGCTTCAAGCCAGTAGATGGAAACACTTCTGATCTGCATTAATTTGTATTTACATATTTGCGAGGTAGCTCAAAATTCGAAATGAAAATGGATGGAAACACAGCTACTGTTTCACTCTGTTTCACTCTCTCTCTTTCTCTCTTTCTCTCTGTTTCACTCTCTTTCACTCTCTTTCACTCTCTCTCTGTTTCACTCTTTCACTATCTCTCTGTTTCACTCTCTTTCACTATCTCTCTGTTTCACTCTCTTTCACTCTCTCTCTTTCTCTCTGTTTCACTCTCTTTCACTCTCTCTCTGTTTCACTCTTTCACTATCTCTGTTTCACTCTCTTTCACTCTCTCTCTTTCTCTCTCTCTCTTTTTCACTCTCTTTCACTCTCTCTCTGTTTCACTCTTTCACTCTCTCTCTGTTTCACTCTCTTTCACTCTCTCTCTTTCTCTCTTTCTCTCTGTTTCACTCTCTTTCACTATCTCTCTTTCTCTCTGTTTCACTCTCTCTGTTTCACTCTCTTTCACTATCTCTCTGTTTCACTCTGTTTCACTCTCTTTCACTATCTCTCTGTTTCACTCTCTTTCACTCTCTCTCTTTCTCTCTTTCTCTCTGTTTCACTCTCTTTCACTATCTCTCTTTCTCTCTGTTTCACTCTGTTTCACTCTGTTTCACTCTGTTTCACTCTTTCACTCTCTCTCTGTTTCACTCTCTTTCACTCTCTCTCTTTCTCTCTTTCTCTCTGTTTCACTCTCTTTCACTATCTCTCTTTCTCTCTGTTTCACTCTCTCTGTTTCACTCTCTTTCACTATCTCTCTTTCTCTCTGTTTCACTCTCTCTGTTTCTCTCTCTTTCACTCTCTCTCTGTTTCACTCTTTCACTCTCTCTCTGTTTCACTCTCTTTCACTCTCTCTTTCTCTCTTTCTCTCTGTTTCACTCTCTTTCACTATCTCTCTTTCTCTCTGTTTCACTCTCTCTGTTTCACTCTCTTTCACTCTCTCTCTGTTTCACTCTCTTTCACTCTCTCTCTTTCTCTCTTTCTCTCTGTTTCACTCTCTCTGTTTCACTCTCTTTCACTATCTCTCTGTTTCACTCTGTTTCACTCTCTCTCTTTCTCTCTGTTTCACTCTCTTGCACTCTCCTACAGTGTATACCTGTATGTCTTTGTAACTGAATGTTCGTTTTTTTTGTTGGACCTTGTTTTGTTGTTGTTTCCCAAATGATGTAAAATAAAAGTTTTGTCAAGTCAAGTCTTTCACTCTTTTTCACTCTCTCTTTCACTCTCTTTCTCTCTCCTCTTTCTCTTCTCTCTCTCACTCTCTCTTTCTCTCGCTCTCTTTCTTTGTCTCTGTTGAGCTATGTTTATTTACGCTCTTATGCTCTTATTGTGAAGAGCAGGAATTCTATTTCCGGTTTCCTCCGTGAGGGACTTCCCCACCTTTTCCTTCTGTTATTAGTGTGTACGAGTAGTGGTCTTCGTGTGAATAAATATGGCGTGTTCTGCCTAAAGAAAGAACCGAGCATCCTGCTTATTTTCCATCCCTGGGACGTCAGAAGCGCTGCGAACAACTCTCATCCCTTAACAGGTTATGGAGCCCAGACATCTCAAGACCCAGGTGAGATGGAAATGAGTAAAATAAGCTTGAAGAACGCGACGAAGTAACGCGACAGAAGTTTGCGCGCGAATGAGCGCATGACGAAGACAAAGAGCTAACTAGCAAGCAAGCTAACGCCACGAAGCTATGGCGAACAGAGGAGCGAATGTATCCGTATCTCCACTTCTTTTTGATGGATGTGAAGAGAAATATGATTTATGGGAGACAATATTTCTTGCCAACTTGCACACGCTGAAGTTGAAAGAAACTATTCTGGTCGAACCAGACACTGATGACGCAGCAAAACTAGCTGAAGACAGACGGAAAATTGAGGACTGTTATGCGGAGCTAGTTAAACTGCTGGATGATAAAAGTCTCTCGCTGATAAGGCACGAAGCGGATGATGATGGGAGGAAAGCCCTGAAAATTTTGAGAGAACATTATTCAGGGAAAAGCAAACCAAGAATAATAAACCTGTACACATCGTTGACGAAGCTTAAAATGGCGAACGCAGAGAGTGTCACAGAGTTTATTATAAGAGCTGAAAACCTCATCACAGCTTTAAGAAATGCTGGTGAAAGCATGAGTGATGGACTGTTAGTGGCCATGGCATTAAATGGACTACCAGAATCCTTCAAACCGCTTGCTGTCCACATTAGTCAAGATGAAGAAAACATTACATTTACAGACTTTAAGATGAAAACAAGAGAGTCTTCTGACAATGTAATGAAAACCCACACAAGACACAATAGACATTTTTCTAACATGAAATGTTAGTAGTTTTTCTACTACATTAGGGCTTAGTGTATTACTAGCTGATGTGATGTCTCTCTTAGTTAATCCTAGATGTTATTATTGTATTTCTCTTGCATTTGTTGTTGGATGTAACTGGGACCCTGTGTACATAATCTCGTTTTCAACACATGTACTACATGCGGTGCAAATGACAATAAATTCTCTCTGACTCTGACTCTCTGACTCTGAAAAATGAAGAAGAAGCAGATGTAAAATGCTACAAGTGTGGAATTAAAGGGCACAAAGCCAGAACATGTTTAAAGAGAGTGTGGTGCAACTACTGTAAGAGTAACACACACAAAGAAACACTGTGCAAGAAGAAGGGGAATCAAGATGGAGTCAGGCGAGTTTCAGAAGATCCACAAAGAGGACAAGATCAGCTTTACAAAGCAGAGCTTAAACGAAGTAAGGATCAAACGGACGTCAACTTAAAAGGCATCATGGTGGACGCCGGCGCAACTTCCCACATAGTGAATGACATCAGAAAGTTTAAAGATTTTGATGAAACTTTCCAGCCCAACTCACACACTGTGGAATTAGCCGACGGAACCAGATGTGCAGGAATGGCGCAGAAAAGAGGAACAGCCATAATTCATCTACAGGACAACAGAGGACATCACCATCGAGCGCAGCTGAGGGATGCACTCTACATGCCTTCTTATCCCCACGACATCTTCTCAGTGGCAAGAGCAACAAACGGAGGTGCGATCATCACATTCAAGAAAGGAAACAGTCACATGATCGCAAAAGATAACAGCAGGTTAGACTTTTATGAAAGTGAAAATCTCTTTTATCTGCCAACTGTTGAAATGAGCAGTGATCAATGTAAAATATGTCACGATATGCAAACCTGGCACGAAATACTAGGTCATTGTAACTATGAAGATGTAAGAAAGCTTCAAAATGTTGTAAAAGGTATGGAAATCAAAGGTAACGTGACAAAACCTGAAAAACTGTGTGAAGTATGTACTCAAGGGAAATTTGTACAGAACAGAAACAGGGAAGCTGACAGAAAAGCAAAGTCACCTTTAGAAATGGTACATACCGATTTAAATGGTCCGATGAAAAACACAAGTCTAGAAGGGCATAAATATGCACAAACTTTCACAGATGATTACTCAGGTACAATATTTGTGTATTTCCTTAAAAGTAAGAGTAACGTGGTACAAGCCACAGAAAGATTTATTGCAGATTCATCACCTTATGGTGAAATCAGATGCATTCGTTCAGATAATGGCACTGAATTTACAAGCAGAGATTTTAAGACACTGCTAATTAAGAATAAAATTAGACATGAGACCTCAGCGCCGTACTCTCCTCACCAGAACGGCACAGCCGAAAGAGGATGGAGAACTCTTTTTGACATGAGTAGATGTATGTTGATTGAAAGCAACTTACCTGTAAAACTATGGAACTATGCAGTACAGACTGCCGCCTACGTCAGGAACAGGTGCTACAGCAGAAGCACAAAGAAAACTCCATATGAACTACTCACAGGTAACCCACCTAATGTGTCAAAACTACAAAAGTTTGGGTCAACATGTTTTCCTTACAAGCAGGACAAAGGAAAATTAGATCCTAGATGTGAGCAAGGTATTTTTGTTGGATACGATAAAAACAGCCCAGCTTATCTGGTCTATTATCCAGAAACTGAGAAAGTTGCAAAATACAGATTGGTAAAATTCCAAGTCAAAACAGCTCATGAGAAACAAACTCAAACTTCAGAAATTCAGATAGAGTACTATGACTCTAACGTAAACATCCAAAATGGCGATAAAAATGATGCTGAGAATGATGATGAAAATTATGTTAAAAATGATGTTGGTATTGAAATACATACTGAGGTGGACATTTCACAAGAAAAGAGTGAAAGCACACAAGCAGATGAAAACACCAAAACCACAGTGAGAAGGAATCCCTCAAGAACAAAGAAGAAACCGACATACTTAGAGGACTTTGAAACAGATGATGCAGAGGACAAACTGCAAATATGCATAGACTCTTGTTACAAAGCAGTATGTGACATTCCTTCAACATACCAGGAAGCCATGACATCACCCAAGGCTAAACTGTGGAAGAAAGCTATGGATGAAGAAATGAAATCAATAGAGGAGAATGAGACATTCAGAGTCACACACCTGCCACCAGGTAAACAGACAGTGGGGGGAAAATGGGTCTACGCACTCAAAACGGACAGTGATGGAGCAGACAAATTCAAAGCGAGATTTGTGGCCAAAGGATATAGTCAAAAACAAGGAATTGACTATGAGGAGACATTCTCACCCACAGCTGAAATGACAAGTGTGAGAGTTCTTATGCAAAAGGCTGCACAAGAGAACTTGATCCTTCATCAAATGGACGTGAAAACAGCCTACCTTCACGCACCAATAGACAAAGAGATCTACATGGAACAGCCGGAAGGCTATGAGAAAAAGATCACGGGTAATGACAGACTGGTACTGATGTTACAAAAATCATTATATGGACTAAAGCAATCTGGTAGAAATTGGAATGCTATGTTACATGAATATTTGACAGAAAATGGTTTTGAACAGAATCCAGCTGATAACTGTGTATACACTTGGGAAAGACAAAATGAAAAAGTAATCTTAATATGGGTAGACGACCTAATAATAGCAGCTAGTGATGAAAATGTGCTGAACAAGGTCAAAGACATGCTTACTAGAAGATTTAAAATGAAAGACCTAGGAAAGCTGAAATATTTCTTAGGAATAGATTTTGAGCAAACAGATGGAGAAGTCAAAATGTCACAGGAGAGATATGTGAAAAAATTACTTGAAAAGTTTGAAATGCAAGACTGCAAGGCTAGAGAGACACCTTGTGAATCAAAACTTGATTTCACAGAGGATGCTGAAAAAATGAAGGAGCCAAGAATGTACAGAGAAGCAGTAGGAAGTTTGATTTACCTGTCTACATGCACCAGACCTGATTTAAGCTTTATAACAAGCAAATTGTCTCAACATTTTTCTGAACCAACTGAAGAACATTGGACAGCTGTAAAACATGTGTTCAGATACCTTAAAGGTACTTTGGAACAAAAACTATGTTTTAGGCAAAGCAAGACAGAAAAATTAGGATTAAAAGTGTATTGTGATGCAGATTGGGCATCAGATTCATCAGACAGGCGCAGCACAACAGGATATTGCTGCAGCTTAAGTGAAAACAGTTCAATAATCTCCTGGAAGACGAGAAAACAACAAACTGTTGCATTATCGACATGCGAAGCAGAGTACATGTCCTTAGCAGCAGCTATGCAAGAGTGTGTTTATTTAGAACAGCTGCTGAAAAACATGGACAACTACCAATATGGTAAAACAAAGGTTTTTGAAGATAACCAGCACTCGCTAAAAATCTGGTCAAAAGATAGACATGCAAACATGTTAATACTGTATAAAGTATCATTTCACAGGAGAAATTGTCAACAAAGGGACAATATCTTTGACATGTGAAAGGACAAATGTTTATTTTCTTTGTTGTACATATATTAAGGTGAAAAGGTTAATTTGTGTTTGTATTTTTATGAGACAGGGACATAAGAGCGAGTGGGGGTGTTGAGCTATGTTTATTTACGCTCTTATGCTCTTATTGTGAAGAGCAGGAATTCTATTTCCGGTTTCCTCCGTGAGGGACTTCCCCACCTTTTCCTTCTGTTATTAGTGTGTACGAGTAGTGGTCTTCGTGTGAATAAATATGGCGTGTTCTGCCTAAAGAAAGAACCGAGCATCCTGCTTATTTTCCATCCCTGGGACGCCAGAAGCGTTGCGAACAACTCGCATCCCTTAACAGTCTCTCTCTCTCTTTTGCTCTCTCACTCTCTCTTTCTCTCTCTTTCTCTTTCTTTCTCTCTCACTCTCTTTCTTTCTCTCACTCTCTTTCTCTCTCGCTCTCTTTCTTTGTCTCTCTCTCTCTCTTTTGCTCTCTTTCTCTCTTTCTTTCTTTCTTTCTTTCTCTCTCGCTCTCTTTCTTTGTCTCTCTCTCTCTTTTGCTCTCTTTCTCTCTCTTTCTTTCTTTCTCTCTCGCTCTCTTTCTTTCTCTCACTCTCTCTTTCTCTCGCTCTCTTTCTTTGTCTCTCTCTCTCTTTCTTTCTCTCACTCTCTCTCTTTCTCTTTCTTTCTCTCTCACTCTCTTTCTTTCTCTCACTCTCTCTTTCTCTCTCGCTCTCTTTCTTTGTCTCTCTCGCTCTCTTTCTTTGTCTCTCTCTCTCTCTTTTGTTCTCTTTCTCTCTTTCTTTCTTTCTTTCTTTCTTTCTCTCTCGCTCTCTTTCTTTGTCTCTCTCTCTTTTGCTCTCTTTCTCTCTCTTTCTTTCTCTCTCGCTCTCTTTCTTTGTCTCTCTCTCTCTTTTGCTCTCTCTTTCTCTCTCTTTTGCTCTCTCTCACTAGCCGTGTTTCCATCAAGGTTTCTAGATGCACATTTTGAAATATCGCAGCAGAAAAGCTTAATGGAAACGGCAAAATGCGTAGTTACTTCCTGAAATTTGCCAAAAAGTTTATACGCTCGCTTGAGGTGGTTTTTGGGATCTTCGAAACCGAGCAGATGCGCAAAACGACAGATGGAAACACATTTGCCGACTCGTGCTGCCGAAGCGAACATTCACGTCACGTGACTGATCAGCTGTTTCCGCTCCGGACAACATGTAACATCGCTAAAACTAGTTGGCATGACAGAATAAATACAACTCGCCCGATAGCAACACGTACCTGAAATATTCTCTCCATTTTGACGAGATGTGTGGCCGGGTTCTGTTTTCAACCGCTACTTCCTGTTTACTGTAGACATGCGCAGTGCTGACGTCTGACGTAATGACGCTGACGTCTGACGTAATGACGCTGACGTCTGACGTAATGACGCTGTGCGTGGCTTGGTAGATGCGCTACAAGCCAGCAGATGGAAACACTTCTGCTTCGCATTAATTTGTATTTACATATTTGCGAGATTTCAAAAAGTAGCTCAAAAATCGAAATGAAAATGGATGGAAACACAGCTACTCTCACTCTTTCTCACACGCGCACGCACGCACACACACACACACACACACACACACCCCTTGGGACAATTCAGAGTCACCAGTCAGTCTGAAGGCTCACCCATAGCTCTGCGTACGTCCATACGCGTGTACTGTACGCATACATTTCACCTCCACAGCTCAACGTGCGTTCTCGCGTTTTCACTCCAAATTCATGACATCATGTGAGCAGCTGCAGAGTGTTTACCTACAGGACAAATTGAGGTAGCTGATTGGTCATTTGCTGACACGCCTACGGAATTGATTGACAGGTCGGGTGGGGGTAAAAGGGCGCGAGCTGGCAGCTGCAGCCGCAGCTGTGTAAAGTTCTAAAAAATAAAATAAAAACAGGGAGCGCTGGTCCTGCAGCCCACACATCAGACCAGTCCACCAGAAAATCTGTAGAACCTCCTGCAGCCACGTGGACCTGATTTTATTTTGCTCGTGACAAATTCATTAATTTCCTCATCATTTCAGTCATGGAGTCAGCGGAGGAGGAAGAGATCACTTGACTTTTGGCAAAAAAACAGAAGAAAAGTCCAGATCAGGGATGAAGAAGAGGAATTTAATACATTTGTGTCACATACAAATCAGTCCGGCGCCGGGCAGTTTATTGTGAGACAACGCGTTTGCGTACGCCGTCGTAAAATTTGAGCGTTGCACGCACATGCCCTGTGGGGATACGCTTGTGCCTCTGCGTAGTACGTGCGTACAGCTGTGTACGGCCGTACGCAGAGCTATGGGTGAGCCTTAACAGGCATGTTTTTGGTCTGTGGGAGGAAACCAGAGGACCCGGAGAAAACCCACATATGCACGGAGAGAACATGGAAACTCCACCCAGAAAGTCCCCTGGCCGGGATTTAATAATAATAATAAAATAATGAATTCAATTTATAACGCACTTTTCATTAATAAAAATTTCAAAGTGCTACAAAGTGCAACAAAGATCAAAGAACAAAAAATAAAACAAGTGATAAAATCAAGTAAAATAAATAATAATATCAACTAAGATCAGAAAGGTGGATAGTGTTTAAAAGATTGTTGGATAGTGATTGTACATTGAAAAGTTTTATTTTAATACTAGTTGGACTGGCGACTGGACGCCTGTAGAACCGATTTAAGCAAACTGAGGTCCACTCCACGTTCTCCTTGCCACTGTGTGCTGTGTATTACAAGAGACCACAGACGCAGCATTCTGATGACGTAATCGAGGTGCGACACGTCACGTGGACCAAGCGGGGAAAAAAATTGAGTCCGACCCAGTTGCCGAGAGTTGCGCCAAATTTACACTACATGCGTTCCGGCTCCGGTCTGCCTGGATGCGCCGCTCCGAGATGCATGCGCGGGAATTGTAAGATTGCGCGATGAATCAAGTGATAAATAAGGAAGTCAGAACAAAACAATTCATTCGCTGGAAGAAGGAGAACAACAGTAGAGACTGGCGTAGTCATAAATGATAGTTTGACAACATTTTTGTACAAATAAATCCGTATAGAGCTAGGATTAGTCCGCCCGTGGTGATTTTATTTTGTAAATACGGATGTTGTGCTCGTTCCTTTTCCTGTTGGTGCGACGTAATCTTTAAAAGTTGACTCCGGCACAGCTCCGGCGTCCGGCAGAAATAGGATCGGATCTAATTTTGACGGACTGCCGTCCGCTCGCCGCCGCCGTGCGGAGCCAGTGTAAACGCTCTCATTGATTATAATGGGTGCGTATTTGCTGCGGAGGTTGGACCGGAGCGGACCGGAGCCGGAACGCATGTAGTGTAAATTGGGGGTAAGCGAATTTCTTCCGAGAGCTTCTATGGATGTAACGAGGTCTACCTAAAAGTCCCAGTAGTTAGGTGGTTAGAAACAGAAGATGTTAAGATTCAAGCAGCTATGAGACGGAGCTAGCCGCTAACAGCAGACCCACGGCTCCGAAGAAAATAACCAAGAAAGAGTGAGATGTAACTTGAATGAGCATACCCCGAAAAGGAGCACAGGGGAAAATCCAGAACAGTCCAGATGACACGGGATCGAGGTTGACAAAGGCAGTAGGTAAGTGAAACAATAATTTCTTTTTGCGTGGAGAAGCGGAGACGACACGACAACACGCCAGCGTACCCACCGCCAAAACACTGATTAGTAAAGCTATCCATTCAAGGAATCGAGCAGACAAGTCAAATCTTGGCCTGGCTATAGTCTCTCATCCTGAGCAAGCAGAGCGGCAACAGCGGAAAGGAAAAACTCCCTTTTAAAAGGAAGAAACCTCCAGCAGACCCAGGCTCAGGACAAGCGGCCATCTGCTTTGACCGGCAACGTGCGACGTTAGCAGAGCCACAGCGCAGTCAGACATGACAGCTGTCCGTAGAGTCTTTAATTAAAAAGCCACTGAACAGAAAAGGTCTAGATAAATGTTCAAAAGAAAAGGTGTCTAGTAAAATAAAATAAAATAACTCCTAAGCGGCGAACAAACGCGAACGTCATGCCAGCGTACTCTCCCGCCTACGCCCAAAACAAGGGCAACCTGCTTGCTGAGAGGTGGCAGCTCTATGCCTTGCAAGGCAGTCTACCGCTACCGGTGTATGAATGTGTGTATGAATGGGTGGATGGCTGGTACTGTGAAGCGCTTTGGGGCTCCTCATAGGGGGCTGGAAAGCGCTATATAAGTAAGCTCCATTTACCAACTGCGCCACCGTGTTGCATATAATAAAAAACAGCGTAATATAATTTAGCTCCACTACAGGCAACAGTGAACGGATGTAATAGTCAGATTATCAGAGTTCAGATAAACCCACAGTGTACTGTGAAGATTAAGTAAAACCTGTTCAGATGTGTGTTACAAATGTTTCAGAGCACGAAGACACCATGCTCACATGTTTAGCTGCCATCTAATTAATAAGACGTAGTTAAGGGACTGTACTTGTAGAGCACCTTTCTATCTCATCAAGATACTCAAAGCACTTTACAACACACTCTGTACCTTCATTTTTACCCTTACATACAGTACTCTAATAGATTTCTACAAGGAATAATCAATGCTTTATCACATTCATACACTGATGGACACATAGGATGCAATGAGAGGTTCACTGTCTTGCCCAGGGACACTTCAGCATGTGACTGCTGGTGGATTCAAACCACCAACTCATGCATTGGAGGACGACTGCTCTAACCACTCAGCCACAGCTGCAACTGTAGACTGAAAGGAATCTAACCACAGCACTGACTAACACATAAAGGCATTTTGTATACTTAATCTCTAATTCATAAACCATCAGGTGAAAGTTTCTTATACAAACTAGTAATGATCAAAGTTTGGATTGAATGCTAAATGTTATTTTAGGATATATTTATTAGGGGTGCAGGAAAAAAATCAATTTGTTAAAGAATCTAGATTCTTAGTCCTGGCGATTCAGAATCGATTCTAAAAGCCCCAAAATCGATCTTTTTTTTTTTTTTTTTTACTAAATATGAATCAATATGTAAAAAAACCTGAAGTCTGTATTTTATTTTGAGTTAAAGGTTAATGCACTATGGTAGGCTGAAGCCTGTTTACTTTTTATATACAGTATACATGTACATGTATACATGTACAGTATACACGTGTATGTTAAGAGAGAAAAACCTTCTCTTAACAGAGGAGGAGGTCTGAGATTTCAACTGTCTAAGACTTATAACTCAGTTTTGGATTTGATTCCGAAACGTTTTACACCGGATGGGAGCAGGGATGCCTTGTCTGTAAATTAGACTAACAAAGTTCTCTGAGCAGCCTCTTTTGTTGTTTGGGAGGTGTTGTTTGTCAATTTACATACAGTTTTGTGTCTTCTAACAGAGACCTCAAGGGAACCTCCTACTGTTAGGTGTGATCTTTCAATTTACATGTATGTGTTACAAACCCCTTTTAAGCTGGGATGTGTCGTTTTGTCAATTTAAATAGAATGGGCATGTTAGTTAATTTGTGGTGTTTTTTCAGTTTCCAATTTCATATGTTGGTGCGTGACTTGTAAGCCTGTATAAAACTTCTCGTTCTCACAGCTTCCATTCAGAATTGAAAAAGACTTCTGGACAGAAGTCGAAACGTTTTCTGCAACAAATAAAGTCCAGTTGATCCTGTATTGAACGCCTTTTTTGATATACAGTATACAGTATATAATAATAATAATAATAATAATGAATTTAATTTGTAACGCACTTTTCATTAACAAAAATCTCTAAGTATATATATATATACTGTATTGAATTATTTGTATGTGATGGACTGGAGACCTGTCCAGGTTTCCCCGCCTCTCGCACAGTGATGGCTGGACATGGACATCAGTGACCCCCGTGACTCTTAAAGGGAGAAGTGGGTAAAGATGATGGATGGATGAATTATTTGTTCCTAGATTTTTTATTTTATTTTATTGGTTTAGAGAAGTCCAGGAACTAAGCTAACCTAATACTGGTAATTTAAGTTACAGAATTTAATGCATTACTGTATAATTTGTTCCTACTTTTGGTATAAAAATCAAATTATGTAAAAAAAATTGATACAGTACAGAACCTAAAATTATTGTTTTAAATAAATGTTCCATTTGTTTACATTGTTGTTTATTCTTTTCAGCTTGTCAGTTACAAAACTGAAACTAAATTTATGACCATATTAATAGAAAAATCGTTTCTGAATCAAAAATCGTTTCTGAATCGATAAATCAATTTTGAATCAAATCGTGACACCAAAAATCTGAATCGAATCGATTCTCCAGACACTGAGAGATTCGCACCCCTAATATTTCTCACAAAAAGTGTAAAAGTTGTACCATTAAAATAAATGTTCTAGTTTTTAAAGAACAAACATTTAAACTGTAAGTTGTATAAAGAGATCTTGGGTCTGTTTTGACTGATGGCTCTCTGA
>JBBPBX010051446.1:0-24585 GCA_038048925.1 Garcialebias charrua
TTTTTCATGAATTATAGACAACTTTTTGTTTCTAAGGTCAGGTGGCTGTGGCGGCCATCTTGAACTGGGTTGACTCAGAAACTTGATCATTTGTAGATGTACATACAAAGAATAAAAAGTGTGAGCTGGAAAACCTGAAACCTGTGAATCCTGCCTAACAATGGAAGAAGCATCTGCTGGAACCTGAGAGTCGTCAGGGTTTCACCATCCCTCTGAGGACCGTTTTCAGGGAAACATGGAAGTTCAAAAGTTTTGGACAGATCCCACTCCTCCCTCTTAATGGTTCTTTATCTAGACAGCAAAAACTAATTGAAGTGAAACAATGAAATGTCATCGGTCTTACAGAATTGAATCTAAATTGATTCTTGATGTAAAAACACTAATAATGATGGTGGTCACTAAATGTTTGTTCAACTGTCATCTAAAGGTCCATTTCTGGTTGATTTATGGAACATTTGAACACATGTAAACTAATAATTTGGACTTGTAGCAGGACACAGCAATTTGATGTAAATTGATGTAAGATCTTCAAAATTAGGTCTCAAATTAAAATGAAGATGTTTTGTTCTATCGAAAATAAATCAGTATATTCCACTCAAATTATTACCAGGATGCAAACTATTCCACAATCATAAGCTTTATTGTGATTAAAAGTAAAATAAAATAAAGAAATACAGCAAAATAAAAGAAAAACTTTTACATCATCAAGTATGAAATTTGATAATAAACTTTCAACATTGATTTACGGTGGTATTAAACCAAACAGCTTGTTGTAAAATGATTGGAAACATGATTGAATTATCACAGAAATATTTTGAACAGTAGAACTTCTAATTTTAATTACTCACAATTCATTAAACATTTATTTAGTCAGGTTAATCCCATTGAGCCTCGAGGACTCATTTACAAGAGAGACCGGTTTAAAAATAAATAAATAAATGACAACAGCGACAATAATACACATTCATAAGAGAGGCATACAGATTTATTCTTTTTTTAAACAAATTTAACTAATAGAAAGTCAAAGTAGCAAAACAGCTAGATTATAAGGCAAATGTAGGAACATGTCTGTATTGGTTCTATCCAGGATTCCAACAGATTCTTAAAGCCATTTAGAGAGGTCAAGGTCGAGAGCTTCAGACCTTTCTGTAAGATATTCCATGAAGCAGGAGCGGAGTTAGCCTGGTTAAAACCAGACCCTGTCCTTCACTTCGCTTCAGACAAGGGTCTGGACTTTTTCCATAGAGAAACGATTCTTGCTGGAGGCGTTGGCCTCTGCTGAGGAACATTCATTCATTCATTCAACCTTTATTTAGTCAGGTAAATCTTTTGAACCTCATGGGCTCATTTACGAAAGCGACCTGCTAAAACTAAAGAACAATGAACAGCAGTGGTAGAATTTCCTTAAACAATAAACAATAAACAAACAAACAATAAACAATAGAAAACAAAAAGAGAGAAAAAAAAAAAAATTTTTTTTTTTATTTTTTTAACAAAGTATCAAAAAACTAGCAAAACATTATAAGGTAGACGTATAAAATCAAAGACAGGAACAAATCTGCATTGGTTTTTGCCAGGATTCCAACAGATTCTGAAAACCATTTAGAGAAGTCAAGGTCGAGAGCTTCAGATCTTTTTGTAAGATATTCCATGAAGCAGGAGCGGAGTAGGAGAAGGCCCTTTTTCCAAGTTCAGTCCTCACTGACGGAACACTGCAGGTAATCATGTCCTGAGAGCGCACGCTGTAGCTGCACTCACGCAAAGACATGTAGGAGGAGATGTATGAGGGCAGCAGACCAAGAAGTGATTTAAAGATGAAAATGTACCAGTGGAAGAGTCTGCGTGAGGTTAATGATGTCCAGTTAACCAGTGAATACAGGGTGCAGTGGTGGGTACGATAATCACAGCCAGTTATGAATCTTAGTGCACCATGGTAGACAACATCCAACATCCGCAGGGTGCTTGTAGGAGCATTCATGTAGAGAATGTCACCGTAATCAATGGAGGGAAGGAAAGTCACAGATACAAGGCGTTTCCTAACATTCAGTGTTAGACATGATCTGTTTCTGAAAAAGAAACCCAGTTTAACTTTCAGTTTCTTCACTAGGTTTTCCACGTGGAGTTTAAAAGAGAGATGTGAATCGAACAAAACCATTGGATATTTTGAACAGGGAAAGCATTCTGCTCCCTCCCCTCAGAGCCACCCCCCGTGCTCTGGTGAACTTGACTGACAACTGCTCCGCCTCCTGCAGCTTTTCTCTCGCTGCGCAAATTCTGTGTTTATATGTTAATAAAACATTTTAATAAAATAAAATAAAAACCATGGATCGCTGGTCCAGCTCACCAAAAGACCAGAAAATCTGATGGGACTCGGTCAGCAACGTAAAACCCAAGTTTAATTCTCGTGACAACCTCAGCCATTTCCTTGTTCATTTCAGCGGAGGGAGAGAAGGAGGAGGGAGCGAGCGATCACTTGACTTTTGGCCAAAAAACAAACAAAAGAAAACTCCAGATAAGGGATTAAGAAGGGGAAATTAATAAATTTGTGTCACATATAAAACAGTCCTGCATCGCTTTGAATGAGAACATGCCGCTGCTCGCTGACTGCACGCTGGCTCTGCGCGCTGGGACAGGTGGGGGCGTGGGTTAGGGTCCAAAACTCCGTCCCTTCTGTTCTCTGATTGGTCCGAACAAAAATCTACCGGAGAAATGGTTGTTATGTAGGAGCCAAGATGGTGTAGTGGTTAGGGCGTTTGACTTGGGACCCGAAGGACGCGGGTTCGCGTCCCGGCCACTACACACCTTGGGGTGTCTATGAGTGCACACCTATTTCTCCAGCTCCCCGAGCGCCTTTCTATGGCTGCTCACTGCACCACCTGGTAGGTGGTTGGGTTAAATGCAGAGACGAATTTCGTCTGTGTATGGGAAACATACGCAGATGACAAGAATAGACAATTATTATTATTATTATTATTATTAAAGTGCGACTAAACCCCTGTGGATCGGTAACTCCTCCTTCCAAAATCTCCCTGAAAATGGGCGTGTCGAGAGACAAGGAGGGGTGGAGGTAGAGTTGTGCTTTTGTTCACGCCTCCACCTGCAACAACCTAAAACAAATTAAACCTCTAGCCAACAACATACACCAAGCAACAACAAAGAATAAACATGTAGATGTATTTATCTATTCCACCCATTCCATCCAAAACCAAAGGCCTAAAAAAATGAAAATGAAAAGAAAAATAAAACCGCTTGTCAGGAGTGAAATGCAGCATTTCCATATAAGGTATGCACTTCTCATCTCTGCAGGGGATTGGCTCTGCTTGAACCACCTGTGTGACATCACACATGAGCAGACATGTCACACATGAGCAGACATGTCACACATGAGCGTTTGCACAAATAAGAAAATTAAGGTGTAATCCACCAGTTCAACCCATAGAACTACCGTAAACACATTTTTAGACCAAATATTGCCAAATATTGCCAATTTACACAGATATGCACAATTATGTGAGAATAAACACAGCCATAGTGCTAGATAACATTTTAAACACATTCTAGGGAGTTTATCAGCTAAAAAAAGTTAATTTTGGGTTTAGTCGCACTTTAATGGGAGAAGTCCCAGACTGTGCAGTGAAGGGAAATGAGAATTGAGCGGAGCTGTGCAGGAAGGCGAGGGCCAGGCTAGAGCGGAGTAGGAGAAGGCCTTTTTTCCAAGTTCAGTCCTCACTGAGGGACACTGCAGGTAATCATGTCCTGAGACCGCACGCTGTAGCTGCACTCACACAGAGACATGTAGGAGGAGATGTATGAAGGCAGTAGACCAAGAAGTGATTTAAAAATGAAAATGTACCAGTGGTGCAATAGAATAGGACACACAGGCCTTAATAAATTTCTTAAAATAATTAGAAAGTATGCAACAGGACTATGTGACAAGTGCACCAGCAATCTCCCTGAAAACGGTTCAACATGTCTTTATGGANTAATAAATTTCTTAAAATAATTAGAAAGTAATGTATACAACAGGACTATGTGACAAGTGCACCAGCAATCTCCCTGAAACGGTTCAACATGTCTTTATGGAATGTCCAGGGTATGAAACAGAAATAATGCATTTCCAAAAATAAATGAATATTCAATTTACAATTAGGGATGTTTTTAGTAGTGATATCAGTAAAGTTAAAGATCAAATTATTATTTTCTTGAAAAATACAAACTTAATAGAAAAATTTAGTCGAGTTATTAAATTAATTTTACAGAATTATTATTTTTTCCTGTTTATCTCCTGTCCCCACTCCAGCTCAGTAGGTGGCGGTAATGCACATTACAGTTGGTCTGCCAATCGCCATAAAACAAAACAAGAAGAAGAGGGGGGGGGGGCTCATTACAGATCTATGGCTCATTAGTTCCCATCCGTACTGATGCCACAAAGCTGTGAGTGCTTGTTAGACACTATTCAACACTAGAATGACTACAGCGCATTAATAGACTTGTTATTTTGGTTATGACAGGTGTACAATAATTTCCCTCAAAATACGATAATTTTATGTCTCTAGTACAATAATCCTACATTTCTCACCTGGCAACACTGATCATTAGTTGG
Organism: Garcialebias charrua; assembly: GCA_038048925.1. NCBI lineage: Eukaryota > Metazoa > Chordata > Actinopteri > Cyprinodontiformes > Rivulidae > Garcialebias > Garcialebias charrua. The sequence continues at coordinate 4,604 of JBBPBX010051446.1, forward strand.
ATGCAGTATTTTTTATTTTTGTACATTTTTCATTTGTTACTTTTCCTATTAAACTTTTTTTTCTCAAGTGGTGACCTTGAACATTAAATTTCCTAAACATATTTTACAATGTTAAGTGTGTACAGTAATTGTTTAAATCCATACTGGAAGTTAAGAAAAAAATCCATTTGCATTTGGCCTTTAATGAATCCTAAGAAAAGATTACCAGAATCAGCTCAACTGTTATTACGTTACATTTTTTTAATTCTAGGATGAAATCGGACAAAAACAGTCAAAAATTCAGAAAGGACAGTTTTCAGTTATCGACCGTCCAACTGTGGCCCCTGAGAGATTCAGCTGAAAGACCTGGTGCACCTTTTTATTTGAACCTGCAGAGATTTTAAAGGGGACCACATATTCAAAATTCACTTTTTAATGGTTTTTTTACTCAACTTTGGGTATTTACTTCATAAAAAAACAGTCCTAAGGCCAAAAAAATGCACCCAGTGGTTTATTTACTCTAAGTAGATTTATTTTACTGTGATAAGATAGGTTTCGTTTTGAAATCAATCGCGCTTGTGACGTCACAAGCGCCAGGACAACCCACCTCAACCCTGAGTCCAGCCCCTCACCAGCAACCCCTGGTGCGGCTCCACCCACTTCAGTATAAAAAGATGTGACGGTTGTTTTTCCTGATTTCATGGCTAAAAATGTCACAGAGTCTAGCCAGCTAACTCTCTGACCCTCCTGGCCCAGATAATGGAGTGCGCACTAAGCAGATTTAAAATTGATAGTTTTCAGATAAGATGGGACGCTTGAATGAACAGCGATGCAGCATGTTGCTGTGTGTGTGTGTTGGTTTATGTGTCATTAGCAGGACAGACTACGTACCGATAAACCTCATTGACAAACCCGTGTGTGTGTGTATGTGTGTGTGTCGGGCCCGGCGCGGCTGAGCGAGGGACACACAGATAACAAGACAGCCCCGCTGTGAGTCTGTGTGTGTGTGTGTGTAGGCGTGTGTGTGTGTCCGCAAGTGACCGCTCCGCTACCTCCAGCTCGCGCGCACAGGGAGAGGGAGGGAGACGTCTACCTCCAACTCGCGCGCACAGGGAGAGGGAGGGAGACGTCAGGAGGGAGTTGGACATTTATTACAGGAAAAATTAAAAATGACACGACAACTTGTACACGTCTGATCTGTCCCACACAATAAATACGTTTCATCTTTCGTCCGAAAGACTTCCTCAGTCTCAGTCAGACTTGCCTCAGACTGAGGAAGTCTTTCGGACGAAAGACGAAACGTTTCTACAGTTTTTTGTTTTTTTTTGCTTGGTTTTGTTTTGTTTTTTGAATGTCCAGAGGACCAGACTTAGCTTTTTTGAAATTTTCTACCTGGATTATTGAGCATGCATCAGGGTATTTTGAACATGAGGTAAGTTTTAATGTTGGATAAGTTTCAAAGTTAGAATTAAATCCTGCTAACACAAAGCATGTCTTTATTCCTAGCTTTAAAGTCAGAGTCAGTCAGTCATAGAGTTTTACTGTCATACACACCACGTGTGGTACATGGGGTGGAATGAGATTATGTACACAGGGTCCCAGTTACATCCCACAACAAAATGTAAAAGAAAAACAGTAATAAGGTCTAAGATATGAACTAAGAAAAACATTAACTAAATATACACTAAGCACTAATAGCATAAAAATGATATACTGAAGTGGATATTAAAGAAGTGGGTATTAAAGTGATTAAAGTGCGACTAAACACAGGCTGAGAAAGTACCTCTTCCCCCTGAAGCAGTTTGAAAATCTCCCTGAAAATGGGCGTGTCGAGAGACAAGGAGGGGTGGAGGTAGAGTTGTGCTTTTGTTCACGCCTCCACCAGCAACAACCTAAAACAAATTAAACCTCTAGCCAACAACATACACCAAGCAACAACAAAGTATAAACATGTAGATGTATTTATCTATTCCACCCATTCCATCCAAAACCAAAGGCTTACAAAAATGGATAAAAAATGAAAAGTAAAACCGTTTGTCAGGAGTGAAATGTGGCACTTCCATATAAGGTATGAATGCTGCAGGACCTTCTCATCTCTGCAGGGGATTGGCTCTGCTTGAACCACCTTTGTGATGTCAGAGTGAGAAAACGTGTCACAGTGAGAATCCTAGACCAATAAGAAAATTAAGCTGCAATACCTATGTTCAACCCATAGATGTTGCCATAAACACGTTTTTAGACCGGGGTTTAGTCCCTCTTTAATGACTTCAAACATCTGCTAAGTTCATGGCAAAAACCAACACAGACATGTTCCTGATTTTAGTATTTTACATCGCTTTATAATGTAGCTGTTTTGTTTCATTTATTTATTTATTTATTTAAATCATTTTCTTTTATTTTTCCAGTTCATATAAATATGTCCTGGAGGGTAAATGTAAACTATATCTTGGCTGCAAATATTCAATCAAGCAGCGAAGCAGGCAGTCTGATTTCAGTCAGCTGCACTCAGTCTGCTCCTCCTCCGAGACGGGCAGACTGAGCGCAGCTGACAGATATTAGACAGCCTGCTTCGGACTAAACGAGAGGAACACACCGCTGAAGCCAGGGAGCTCGAACGTCCAAAGTAAAACTAACTTTACAACAGTGCCTGGTTAAACAATCCTTGTGCTCTTTAATGTGGTGCTTTTTCAGATGTTTATTAAGTTTGATGTATTGTAGGTCGCAACGGAGCTTTCTTCTCTTGGTACAGCGGCTCTGCAGACATTGCACGTTGCTGTCTTGTGGTGTTTAGTGTAAAATACTTCCACACAGCGGACATGTTAAGATGAAAAGTTGGTTAGCCGTTAGCCACAGTGCTGCTCTCAGTCCTCATGTATTTACTCACATTTTAGCTGGCTTCAAACTATGAAATGAATTTCCTTCAGAAAATCCATTCCATAGTTTGATTCCCTGCCTTGCAGAGCAGCCGGCAGGGAATCACATGTGGAGATGTTTCAGCAGACATAGACATTCATCATGGATCGGAAATCTCTGCAGATTGTATCGGAAAAATCCGATAGGTAAATTATGCTGGTATAGGAGGCCGAGGCCAATACTGATACCGGATCAGCCCCATCCTTAATTAAAACACAATTAGTTCATCTGCATGAGAAATCTGTTAATTAACCAAGTAACACTGATTAAATAACAATTCTCTCAGGAATTACATGAATAACATTTCATGGGGTCTGACTGTTTGAAAAAAACAATTTGATTGGTTGGTTGGTTCTCTCCACATATTGCACAACCACCGAACCAATATTTTAGAACCAACATCTATAGTCCAAATTATGATCTAAGGTTTAATTACGGTAGTTTGTTTTTAAAGTATTCTTGAGAAATTAGGAGCAAATCATAGATTAGGAACTAGTTCAAAAATTGTTACAGAATATATTTTACAAAATCTAAATTAATTTTATTTGTGTGTTAAAACACCAGTTGGAGCCGGAAAAGGGTAGCATGCCCTCTCCGGGTCGGGGAGGAGGTCCTGCCCCAAGTGGAGGAGTTTAAGTATCTCGGGGTCTTGTTCACGAATGAGGGAAAACTGGAGCGTGAGATCGATAGGCGGATAGGTGCAGCGTCCGCAGTGAAGCGGGCGCTGTACCGGTCTGTCGTGGTGAAGAGAGAGCTGAGTCGAAAGGCAAAGCTCTCAATTTACCGATCGATCTACGTTCCCACCCTCATCTATGGTCATGAGCTTTGGGTTGTGACCGAAAGAACAAGATCTCGGATACAAGCGGCTGAAATGAGTTTTCTCCGCAGGGTGTCTGGACTCTCCCTTAGAGATAGGGTGAGAAGCTCAGTCATCCGGGAGGGACTCGGAGTAGAGCCGCTGCTTCTCCACATCGAGAGGAGCCAGTTGAGGTGGCTCGGGCATCTGGTTAGGATGCCTCCTGGACGCCTCCCTGGTGAGGTGTTCCGGGCATGTCCCACCGGGAGGAGACCCAGAGGAAGACCCAGGACGCGCTGGAGGGACTATGTTTCTCGGCTGGCCTGGGAACGCCTTGGGATTCCCCCGGAGGAGCTGCTCCAAGTGGCTGGGGAGAGGGAAGTCTGGGCCTCCCTACTTAGGCTGCTACCCCCGCGACCCGACCCCGGATAAGCGGAAGAAGATGGAAAGATGGATGGATGGATGGATGGATGGATGGATGGAAAACACCAGTTGCATCTCATGGCCTATAATAATTATTTTAATATTTTCTGGTAGAAAGTTTCCACTCCTGTGTGGACTCTCATGTGTGAGTTTAAATTTGTCTTCTGACTAAATCTTTGTCCACAAAGTTCACAAGGAAACGGCTTGTCTCCTGTGTGGACTCTCATATGTGAGTTTAAACTTACCTTACGACTAAATATATGTCCACAAAGATCACAAGGAAATGGCTTGTCTCCAGTGTGGACTCTCATGTGTTTGTTTAAATTTGCTTTTAAACTAAAGCTATGTCCACAAAGATCACAAGGAAACGGCTTGTCTCCTGTGTGGACTCTCATGTGTGTGTTTAAATATGATTTGGAAGTAAATATTTTACCACAGTCATCACAGCTTATTGATTTTGGTCTTGCCTGGACTTTCCTGCATGACTCTACATTTTTCTTCTCTCCAACACATTTCTTATTAAGCAGACATCTTGAAGACTTCACTCCTGAATGACTTGTCATGTGTCTTTGAAGAGTCCGGTTACTGACATACTGCTTACCACACTCAGAGCAGCTCAAAGATTTGTTGACAGTTTTTACCTCTGATTCAGGAGCCCTGCTCTCCTTCCAGTCTTTCATACTGTCTTCACGTTCTGATTCAGAGTCTGATGAGTTCTTTAGCAGAGAGTCAGGATTGGTCATTTCACCATCCTCTTCATCGTCCTCATTAACGTCAGTCTTTGAAGAGCTGGAACTGCCTTTGGGAATTTTTAAATCTGGGTTCCTGGTAAGTTTTTTTTTAAATCCTCCTCACTCTTTAAAGAAACTGTAGTGACCTAAAATCTGATATCGGTCTCCTCCATATTAAGTTGGTCACCCACCAGACTGGTCTAAGGGTCTTTTCTTCCACTTTATGATAAGAGGCTCTGGGTCCTGCTGGTCAACATCAGGCCTTCAGTCTTGAGGAGCTTCTTCTTCTTAATCAGCTCTAAACAGAGGCAGGAACCACTGAAACACATGTACAATAAAGACAATGTTACTTCAACACACACACACCACACACACACACACACACACAATTTTACCCTCACAATCACCATCTTCTAGGGGTGTAACAGTACACTAAAATCACATTTCGGTTCGGTTAACTTTCGATACAAAAAAAAGAGACAAAATAAAGACTTACAAAATGTTTATTTTGAAAATATGCCAAGTAAACAATACGTTTGTATGAAAATAAATAAAAGCGACCCATTTGGGTGATATTTTGAATAATTGGCACTCTTTACAATAAATAAACTATACTAACAATAATAAAAATCTTAATAAATACAATAACAGTCAGAACCAGAACAATAAGCAGCAACAGACTGTTTACAATCTAACTAATCAAGTTTTAAGTTTTTGTCCAAAAAGACCAACTTGTCCACATTTTCTGCTAAAAGCACAGATCTAGTTACAGTGAATATCTCCAGCGCTGGAGAAAATCATCTCAATAACAACAGTAGCAGCAGTGTGGCTGTATTTGGCCTCATTACTCACAACCTCTTCTTGGACCTGCTCCCCCAGGTGGGACAGGTCGCTGGAAAAGTTCAGAGTTCAGTCATCACACACTTCTTAGCTGCATGTGATCTCTAGTGGACTTCCCTGAAGAGGAAGAAGACAACTGCTATCTCTGTCCCAGACTGGAAATAAAACACAAGGTTAAAAAAAAATGAGTTAAGATTATAATTTTAAATTAAAAAGGTTAAAGCTGCTATATGTAACTTTTCTAACAATATATTTTTAACATATTTCTTCACTCTGTCACTAGATTGATGTTAGAGAGGTAATCTCTGAAAACAACTAAAAAAAAATATTGTCCCCTTGCTTCTCCAGGTGGTAAATAAGCATTTCTAAAAAGAAAAAGTGACCCGCCATTTTCCAGCCAATAAAAACAAAGTTTGTAACCAGCCAATAAAAACAGAGCTTAAATTTGAATCAGCCAATAAAAACAGAGCTTGAAATGAAATTTAAACAGACCACAAGGGGGCAGAGTCATATATGGCTCTGAGGGGGAGGGATCAGAATGCTTTGCTTGTTGAAATTTTTTCTAAGTGCTGATGTGCTACAGAAACTGCAGACTGAACCTTTAATTAGACGACGACGACAACGACGACGACGACGACAACAACAACAACAACAACAACAACAACAACAACAACAACAACAAAAGAACAATACCTCTTCTTGAACAGTTGTTATTAAGTGGTTGAATCTCTCGGTCATCATCATCATCATGGCTTTATTCAGCTCCAGGGCTTGTTGACAATATCAGTTTGAGCTTTTTCATAAAGTGCTGAACTTTTGGCTGAAGTGCTGACATGATGGATGTTGTAGCCGGGCTCAAAAACTTTAAAGTCAGCGCATCAACAACATTCCGACGTAGATCCAGAGCTTTAAAAACTCCTACAGCTTGTGTTATTGCTCTGTACTGATCTGAAATACCTGATGAAGGTTGTTTAAATGCTGTTGCTGTTAGCGGTGTTTGCAACAAGCTGCTTTTCTTGCATGTAGAAGATGTTCACGTTCAGATGATGTCGTTTCAAGAGCGTTAACAAGTCAGACATGTTGTCTGCTGCAGATCCAATCTCCGTGAAACAATGTTGACTCACAGCTTTGGATTTGTTCACGTCTTTTAACAAGAAAGCCATAATGTTCCCAAACAGGAGATTGCAACAAGATGCTATGCTGCTAAATGCTACGTGTGCTGCAAGATAATAGCGTCGTGCTGAAACACGCCTAGGAATTTTCGTTCTGCGGTGCATATTCTCCTGTTAATAAAATTTAATGAGTGAAAAAATAACTGAAACGGTACACAGGTGGACCGAACCGAACGTGCTGTACCGAAACGGTTCGGTACACCCATGTGTACCATTACACCTCTACCATCTTCTGTCTGCATATACATTAACACCAACATATTACTACAAAAAAACAATTTTAAAGGCAGAAAAAAAATTCAAGTTATTCTGTTCTGAACAAAGGACCGCCTGTGATAAGTTATTTTTAATATCACCCATTCGAATTTGACAAAGTTAATTAACAGCTGAATCACCCTTCCAGTGTCAACCTTTAGTTTTACCACAGTTATAAATGACAATTTATAAACTTTATTGTTGCTAAAAAATACTTGAACATTAAAAACCACATGATTGGTAATAATACAGGCAAACCGTCTGTTATAGAGAAGGCAGCATTTATATTTCATAATTATTTTTACGCCGTATGTCCTTCCTGACGCAACCACAGACTTCTGTGTGAAGCAGAGAGCTGCTATCTAGAGCTCCCAGAGGAACAGATGGTGGGGGTTAAGGGCCTTGCTCAAGGGTCCAGAGTGGAGCAAATGAGGGTGGAATCAGGTGTGTTTAACCATTCCTACCCACATGTTGATTTTGTCAGTACCGGGAGTTGAACCGGCGATCTTCTAACCTCTGTGCCACCACTCCTACAATAATGATTTAATACAGTGTAGGATTTAAATTTGCAGATATTTATGATGAACTACAAACACCTAAAGCTGACCCCTTCACAGAGAGAACACGGAGAGTTTTGAAAAATAAAATAAAAATCACATGTTAAACAGACACACCTTTGTTATAGTTTTGTTCAAATATGCCTATTAAAGTATTCTTATGCATGTTCTATAATCCAGGTAGGAAAAAAAAAGTTAAGTCTGGTACTCTGGACGTTTATACAATGTTTTGTATTTTGAACCCGTCCAGAGGACCCTCTCCAGCTAATATACTGTAGCACAGGGGTCACCAACCTTTTTGAGACTGAGAGCTACTTCAGTGGGAAAAATTTGCACGGCTCACCTGTAATTAAAGTATTAATAATAATACATTTACACACGTGAATACATGACTGCCTGATCACATATTATCTGATCAGTATTATTAAAGACTCCACACAATGAGTAAAGATTTAGCTTGGTAAATATGATTAATTATTATTGATAATCAGTGATTAGAACTCTCAATTGAGAACTTGAATCCTCAGTTTGAATCTTTTTGGGCTTCTCTGTACGACTGTAAATTGTAGCTGTGACTGGGAGTGTGGATGGTTGTTTGTCTCTTTGTCTGTCTCTCTGATGGACTGGAGAACTGCACTGGGTGTCCCCTGCCTTCACACAAAAGCAGCTGAGATTGGTTCCAGTCCTAAACAAGGGGGCATAACAGATGACTTATTACCGTATTTTCCGGATTATTGGTCGCACCGGAATATAGGTCGCAGTGTCCAATTATTGCCAAAAAAATTGGAAAAATTCATAAATAGGTCGCATCGGATTATAGATCGCACCTACGTCACCGCAGACGTAACGCGTCATCCACTGCTGACGCGCCGTGTGACCGCTGAGTCAACCCGGCAATATGGACCGAGTGTTTAGCTCTGCTGCTAATGTCTGCCAGAAGCTAACAGAAGCTAAACACGAGACGAGTCCGCCTCTCAGAAAACACGAATAAAAAAATCGAATTTTATGTCAAATGTTTTTTCCAGGACATAGTTAAGTACATTAGAGCCTTATAATTACTCTGTAAGCAGAAATAAATATACTTATACTATATACCTATTGGTTTCGAAGCAATTTATAACATAAAGAGAAGCTAACAGAAGCTAACACGAGACGAGTCCGCCTCTCAGAAAACACGAATAAAAAATCGAATTTTATGTCAAATGTTTTCTATAGACCATCGTTACGTACATTAATGTCTTATAATTTAAACTCTGTAAGCAGAAAAAATATACACCGAGTGGTTTAGAAGTTTTTGATAAGCAAACTGAAGTAAACTGAAATAAAAAAAATGAAAAGACACGGGAAGTCCGCCTCTAAGAATATGAATAAAAAATCGAATTTTATGTCAAATGTTTTCTATAGACAATCGTTACGTACATTAATGCCTTATAATTTAAACTCTGTAAGCAGAAAAAATATACATCGAGTGGTTTTGAAGCTATTTCTAACATTCTGGTAAACAGAATAACAGCCACGAGCTAACAAAAAGCTAAGCTAAAAGATCGGGTTTTTTTTTCTCAAACATCTAATTCATTCAACCTTTATTTAGTCAGGTAAATCTTTTGAACCTCATGGGCTCATTTACAAAAGCGACCTGCAATAAATAATAAAGCTACCGGTACTCACTTGTAAACGTCCACACTGTGATTCCATTCTGTAAGTTTCAGAAAAATCCGCTGAGTGGTTCTTGACTTATCTTGCAAAAAACCCAGCTAAGAAACACAGAGCTAACAGCTACATCCAGGTCAGCACGCCCACAGAGTAGGGGTGGGCGTATCGATTCTAGTATTGATACTATCGATACCAAGGTGGTACTTGGTATCGAATCGATACTAGCGCTGTGGAATCGATGCTTTGTTGTCGCGCTCTCTCGCTCTCTCGCTCCGGCACACAAGAAGTGCAATTAAAGGGGAAAATGTAAACATGTTACTGTTCCTGAACAAAAACCTTTAAGTCATTTCCAACATGTAAATAGAGCCCAAAGGGCTCCTTACACATTATTTGCAACACTGACTTGTTGTTGTTTTTTTTTTTTTTTTCAAAAAACATCTGTGCAATAGAAGTTGTTTTCTTATCACTGTTTTTGTGATTTTGACAGTGTTATGTTTTTGTAACATTGCTGCTTTTTTGTTATTTTGCACTGGTGACTTTTATTTAAACAACTGTGTGTTGTAAAAGAGGTGATGGGCAAATATTTTGTTACTCACACTGTTCAATTTTTTATACTGCTGCTGCAGCTAGTTGATAGAGCATTTTTATTTGACATTAAAACATCTGTGCAATAGAAGTTGTTTTCTTATCATTGTTTTTGTGTTGTTGGCAGTGTTATATTTTTGTGCGGCTCAACAGCGCCCCCAAGTATCGGAATCGGTATCGAAGTATGCGATTCTAGCACAGTATTTACTTGGTATCGGATCGATTCCAAAATTCTCAGTATCGCCCACCCCTACCACAGAGTGTCCGAACACAGGAGCTTATTTTGGGACACATGCAGCTGGAAACGGTCTTCTTCTTCTTCTTGGGTCGGTGTACTCCACTGGAAGTGGTATTGCACAGCGCCACAGCGCTCCTAGTGGCCAAAAGTGGTACTGCACAATTTTTCTGCAAAAGTGAAAAAGGCTGATATCCGAGTCAAAAATTGGTCTAAAAATATGGAAAAAAAATCCATAAATAGGTCGCATCGGATTATAGGTCGCAGGCCTTGAAAAAACCATAAAAAGGTGCGACCTATAATCCGAAAAATACGGTAACTGATATTTAAACATAAAACACTATTTATTTTATGTTAAACTCAATCTGTAACATTTGAAATTCATTGTGTTTTATGAATATTTTATTAACTGTTTTGTAGGAATGAACACATTTGTAAAATTCATTCAAAATATGCCTTTTACTATTAACAAATCTGTAGCATTTTTAAGAGCCTATTAAGAATAAAATCTTCCAATCAAGCCCTGTTTGCACTAACTGTATCAGTAATGTAATATAATAAACAAAGTGAAATTTTTAAAGGAATCTTGTGACATTAGTATTGATCCTCAGATCTGCAGCATTTTTAATAATAAAATAATAATAATACTTTTATTTGTAAGGGGTTATGAGGAGGTCAATATTAATACTGACCTCTTTACCTTAATTAATTTACTTATTCAGATTGAATAGTAAATTCACGGATTCTGTTCTTTTTCAGTTTACCCAATATTTCTGTGATCTTTATGATGGATAAATAAACAGAGCCATTAAGTGACAAAGACGTTAACTTAGTTTGATATGTCAAAGAGACACTATCATTTATTTAAAATAAATCAACTAAATTAACACCATTACACTTGATTGACATGATTTCACTTTCTTTCAAATTAATACGTCAGCACACTTAAATTTAACACAACAGACTTCAATATTGGATGTTAACATATTTAGTCTGTGGGCTCTTCAGCTTAATATAGTTTCCAGCTTAGAATTGAGGGAAAAAGATAGGAGGAAAGATTTAAGAAGAATTGGGAGGTTAAGAGAGGAAGTTTATCTTGCATTTATGAAACCAGATGACACTCTTCCGTACGCGTCCAGCTTAAGATATCATCACACCTCCAGTAAGCAAACAGCTGCTCCTTTACCTTAAGACGTCCGCCTTGGTTCTGGCAAAGAGCTGTGGTCAGCCTTGGACTGACGAGTCGTCGGTCCCGCAAGTCCAAGCTGGACTCCAGACGTGTTTACCTTGTCGGTGTCGGTGATACTCGCTTTCGTCGGCAGAAGCCGTGACAGTCGTGGTTTCTTGGCTCAAGATAATTTATTCCAGGAAGGAATAACAAAGTTGGAGCTTACGCTCGGAGTGGACCCATAACAACATGTTATCAGTCCCAGCTGGATGACGAGTCCTTAGCGCGTGACTGTTGGTCATTCAGCTCTTGGGAAAGTTCACATCTCTTTGAAATTCCCAGCAAACTCTACAGGAACTTTCTCGTTCCTTCCAAACTCTGCAGACTCTTGCAGACTCTTGCCGACTCTCGTTCCAGCCACAGCTTAGAACTTAAAGCAGGAACAAAGAGAGGAGTGAGCTTGTGTTATCAGGTCCAAGGTTACAGCCAGAGCCGAGAGAGATTTGTTTAGGGAAAGGCAGAGAAGCTGGAGCCTTGTTCATGAAAAACAACGGATTAAACTGTCTTCTTATTTCTAAACAAAACAGTCGGGTCTCTGTGACCCGAGATTTCCCTTTAACACAGCAGTGAACACAGTTTAACTCTCACAGAATAACACAGCTTAAAAGCACACATCATGAAAATGACAAAAGTTATTCTTTTGATCACATCAGCCTAAAATCAAAGATAGAAATAGTCTCTTATTGGTGACTATGTTATCAGATTATAGCTAAATGAATGATTTTGTAGTAAATGTCTTGCTTTACTGAGAGGTCAGTAAAGGTCATCACTGGACAGTTCAAAAACCTTAATTTGACCCTGGGTAGGTCCACTACATCTCCCCCCTTTTGGAAGCCATCGCCAGTCCTTGGGGATGGGGTCCAACACGAAAGGAAACCTTGAACTGTCTTTGATCTTGAAGTAATCCAGCAAGTGGAAAAGAAAAATCAAAAATTATAATCCCATAAAGTTTTTGGAAATTCCATACTGTTCGGAGGTAATCCCATTGCGAAAAGCTTTTAATCCCTTGGAAAACTGAGTCTGTTAACTCTTGGCAAACAAAGTCTGTGATCCTTTGGGAAACAAAGTCTTATAATCCACAGCGGTAATTCCACAACGATTAGTTTTGTTGATTGATCAGCAACAATTGTTTTCATAATCAGCATGTAGAGGGGATCCCTCGATTGACGCAGAGGAGGCGACCCTTGGATGAAGGTTGAAGACCAAGCGTTGGAGCTGCAGGTCCCCACATCGAAGGTTGTTGGCTGGTTGGTTTCCAGTCAGTGCCACTCTGGTTCTATGTGTCATGCAATTATGTGGTTTTTTAGGTGGGCTTATGATTGGGATTTTACATTAGGCCTTACCTATATGCACCTGGTATGTAAGCTATCATGGTTTAGATCAGCTACAATTACCAATTAAGGGGTGGATCAATTCTGTAAAATTAGATATAGGGATCTATACCTATAAAATTTTGGAGGGCTTCTGTAACGAAGGCCTCTAATTCCAAACTATTCCTCCATTCATTACTTAGTTTAGGTTAAACTAAAATAAAAATGAAATATAGTTTGATCTAAATGTCTGTTGTCTTTTAGACGAACGACGTAGGATTTGGTATTCCTAATAAATTTTGAAGTCTATGGCGAGACTCATCAAAATGAATAGACAATCTAGAATAGAAACGATCGAATCGGTTCAATTTAGAAATTGTGAGGTCAATGTAGTTTATGGTACCTTGAGTAGCTTTAAACTACATTGACTCTTCGACGATTGAGATTTAACAAAACGAACTGCATGTTGGCATAGTTAAATCCATATCATTCATTAACCAATGTTAATACAAAACCTTTTTGGCTGGGAGTGTTCAGAACCAAACAATATCTCAACTAATGACAACAGTAATGACTAAACAACAAGGAAACAACGTTTCACTGCTTCGACACACTCTTGTCGTCAGATTCCAAAGTGCAACACACAAGAAAAACAGGTCTCAACTTTATGACCGAGGTCAAATTAAATCTCGTGGATTTAAACGGTTGTTAAGGTTAGTTTTTTGTTGTGGGTTTTAGGCTTAGCGTTTCTAAGTTCAAATTGGACAATGCGACTTATAGGGTGGGAAAATACGGTAGTTTAAACCTGATTAGTTTATTTACTAACTTGTGTTTGGACGACCTTATTATCCCATGAAGTCGGTGAGTTTGTGAGATCTTTGTCTTTTGTGGAGTCATTGAACGCCTTGTAAGGTTTGATCTGATTTCGATGTACCCATTTAGCAATTGGCTCTTTGCGGCCTTTGCTGATTTTGATTTCGTAGACGACTGAGGACACTTTGTCTGTTATCAGATGAGGTCCAGTCCACCTGGGCATTAGTTTGCGGGCGAGAGTTCCGGTCTCGGACCCTCCTTTCCCGGTTGCTGGGGCGAACGTATAGTACCAGACTCTGTCTCCCACTTGGAGTTCATTGTGAGAGGCCTTCTGGTCGTAGTACGCCTTGCGTCCTTCAGCGGATTTTTCCAGGTTTTTCTGGGCGAAAGCAAAAGTGTTTCTGAGGTGTACATTCAAATCTTTGTCTTTGGCATGGCCTAACATCACCCCCCTTTGGTCATGGGGGACCACGAACACAGGTGAGGACGTCCGTCCATGGGCACAAGTTAGGATGCCACCGTTTAGTTTAAGCTGTTCGCGCAGCTGAGAGAAGACGGTACACAGGAATCGTTTAGGTTTCGGCCAACGTATCTTCTTACGTTTACCTCTTTCCGCGTAATTCAGGTGTGTCACAACTGTCGGCGCAGTCGCAGGTGTGTCTGATTGTACAGACTGCGACAGGTCACTGTCGTTGTGTGTGTCTTCCCATTTCTTGACTGAAGAGGGGCTCTTTGAGTCTGTAAAAACTATGTCATTTCTGACTAGTTCTAGACACAAATGTTCCTGAACCAAGGTTTCATCGAAAGCTTGGCTGATAGCCGATTTACCTGTCCCAGGGGACAGTACAGCAACCTCGGTGTGGGGTCCTTGGATCTCCACACCTTTCTCTACCTGTGGTAGGTAATGTGAGTTTGCCCCCTTCTTGTCTGAAGAGGGGTCCTCGTAGTCTGCAACAATGATGTCCAAGTGACTGTCAGCGTTTGGATGACTGTCATTTTCTGGACTCAGATGCCCTTGAACCAAGGTTTCATCGAAAGCTTGGTTGATTGCCGAATTACCTGTCTCAGAGGACAGTACAGCGTCATCGGTGTGGGATCCTTGGATCTCAACACCTTTCACTACCTGTGGTAGGCAGTGGTCAGGGAGTGCTGAATGTGTCAGCTCACAGAGGAGGTTCTCTTGTTGGGCCAGAGTTTGGTCCAACTTTTGGGTCTCTTCTGTCTCACCTGTAGTTGAAGGTTCACTTACCGGGCTCTCGTCCTCGGATGAGCAGTCCCTTGTGTCCTCTGCGGTACCTGCGGTTAGGCAGTCTGTATCGCAACTAGGAAGCACTTTTATTGGCAGGGGTTTTCTCACTGTGCTCCACATTTTCCGTCGACCATAATCTATAATCGCGTTGAAGCGGTTTATAAAATCTTGGCCAACCAAAAATGGGAATGAGTCAAGTTTAGACACGTACACCGGGTGGCGTAGTGTCATTTCGCCAATCTGCATGTGAACCATAGCCATAGCTGTTAGGGTTGTTCTCGTCTCTGCGAGACCCTGTAGCTCAATAGCACATTTCTCAAAGGGTATTTGCCTGTCAACACCGTTAGCGGCGGTCCTCAGCTCCTTGAACAGCTTGGCCGACATAATGGTTATATCAGAACTGCCATCCAGGAGGGCTTCACGCTCAAGGACACTTTCCAGTGTGATAGGTAGGTAAGCTTTCTTAGCCACCCCCCTTTGTATAAAGTTACACAGAAACCTCACAGGTCTTGGCCCACGTTTCTGTTCACGTGTGACTCTGTCTGTGTAATCTTGTTTACTGTCAGCATCTTGTTGGCTGTCAGCATCATGACCTTCAGGATGTTGTTTTGTGTCAGCAATTGGTTTGCTGTCAACATCCATGGCAATGTTGGTAGTAGTGTGCGCTGAGTTATTTGTGTGCTCTGAGTCTTTGTGAAAGACAGTGCTACACATCGCTCCAGGTTGGTCAATGTTGATAGTGTCATTATCAATGATAACGCCACTCATTGTATCAGGTTGGTCAAGCACAGTAACATTCAAATCTACTGACAAACTACTTACTTCCTCTGTCTCTTCCGAGCATAGAGGTGTTGGGCCATTATTCCGGGACATTCGTGACTCTTTGCCTGTCTTGAACTGTTCTGTTCGAGGCGCGGGAGGTGCAGTTCCAAGGCTCGGGGGTGTCTGTTGGGCCCACTCATTGTTACACGAGTTTAGGTCCTCATACTTCAATTCTTTTTGAAGTTCACCCACTGGTAGACCTTGGTTTTCACCCACCTGGGCCTTCAGTTTGAGCCACCTTGGGTTCTTTCTCCAGCGGATCTGTTTCTTTTCGCCTTTGTTAGGAGAGGGAGTTGATGAACTTGTCCCTTCTAGCTCCAGCGAGTGGGATTTGACCGCTTCATTCGGGGACACCTGTAAGGGTGTTTTGGCTTGCATGTTAGCTGCAAAGACATCCGCAGCACACTGTACTATTTCATACAAAGGTGTTACTTCTAAATCACCCCAGGCCAAGTTCCATGGCAACTTGAATCTAATATCAGGGATTAGATTATCCCTGAAAACGGATTTGATAAGCGTCTGCTCTTCCAGGTCAGGTTCCATTTTGTCACCTATATACGCCTCCAAAATTCTGGCAAAGAAAAGAAATGGATTTTCATCGTTTCTCTGCAAGACATTTCGGGCAGCTGAGTAGTCACCACACAATGAGAAAGATTTTTCCTCTGTGCAAGGTGCAGGGGGAGCAAGTTCTCGGCTTCGGGGTCCTTCTTGGTACCCTCTGATGTATGAGTCTTCTAGAGGCACATACTGTATGAGCCTTGGACGCGTACCGTCTTGAACTTCCATCCTTGTCTTGATTTTTGTGAAAAACAATAAGACAGTTCGAATTTTAATGTGTGCAAATAAATCTTCACTTTTAATGCAGCACTGAGTCAATCAAACTAATCAGCTGTCTGGTTCAAGTGTTTCACTGTGTAATAAGTATTTCTATTCATAGGCACCCTCTTTCAGGATTTACCCTTAAATGAATTGTAAAAGTTAAATGCCGTCTTGCAGTGTTAACTTCTTATTTTTAACAACAGTTACTAACTAACCCAAGCATGATTTTCGTTATACTTACTCAAACGCTATTTAAAAGATTTGAAATAAATGCAATATTCACACTAAAATGTTCCCAGGATGCTGCTCCATCATGCCTTAAAAAAGATGTATTGCAGTTTGGCTAAACTGTTTTGCTGTATTTTGACAGTTATCAGGAGTGAAAAATGGATTACCTGTTTATTTTAAATATTTTTTATTTAAAATAAACTGGAGGTGTTTGTGTGCTTAGCATAACATGACAGATGGTATTCCAAATAAAAATCAGTGACTATTATCAATTTGTTGTCTGTTGACATCCTCAAAGTTGTTCTGCTATCTTTGTTTTGATTTTTTGTGAAAATCAAGTCAGCAGATGCTTTCTGTTTATTTTAAATTTTGTATTTAAAATAAACTGGAGTCATTAATTTTACACAGAAAAACGTTAAAAATGCTATTTTTAACCAAAAATGTACAGATGTGTACTAATTCTGTTTAAAATTCAGAGACGTGAAGAGCATAATGTGGAAATGTGTGTTCTCCATAATTTTTTTGATTGACAGCTCACAGCTCTCGTTTCATCCAATCACAGCTCATAAACAAACGTGTACTAGGACACGTAGCTCTTTAACGTTAGCTTAGCACAACAGAACACAACTTTATAGACTCGTAACCAACTCAAACGCTTCGAATTAACTCCCCAAAACTCTGAAACGTGGCAATCACATTTAAAACAGGCACGACTAAGCTACGCTCAGTAACCAGCACGTCAACTGTAACACGACACGGACTCCCTCGGAGCCGCGTTCAGGTCGGTTCCGTCCACTTTAAAGGAGCAGAACTCGGGTTTCAGAACCACTATCCGACACCGTTCTAACAGTAATATGCTTCTATGACCTGCTCCAACATGTAAAATACCAGCACAGCAATCTTGTAGATGTTAAATTAGCTTTTCAGGCAATTTGACTCGGCGGTCATTTTGCAGTGAGATTGCCTCAGCTTGTGCAACGTAATCTGGACCGGGTCCTTATCAGAACCACCAAACACTTCCCACACAGCGAGACAGATCCCCACCAAACTACTTATAGCGTTTCAAAAGTTGAACAAATAACAATTTCAGCGTCAAATGTCATTAACTGCAGTCCTGCAATCGTTCTGAACACTTTTCCAGCCAAAATAATTAATCTGTTAGAGTCTAAAACTTGGATCCCAATATGCAAACATGACGTTACAGTTCACGAGAGATCACAGTTTTATCAATAAACTTTCAGAACCACGTACGAGGCCACCAGATGTAAGGGGTTATGAGGAGGTCAATATTAATACTGACCTCTTTACCTTAATTAATTTACTTATTCAGATTGAATAGTAAATTCACGGATTCTGTTCTTTTTCAGTTTACCCAATATTTCTGTGATCTTTATGATGGATAAATAAACAGAGCCATTAAGTGACAAAGACGTTAACTTAGTTTGATATGTCAAAGAGACACTATCATTTATTTAAAATGAATCAACTAAATTAACACCATTACACTTGATTGACATGATTTCACTTTCTTTCAAATTAATACGTCAGCACACTTAAATTTAACACAACAGACTTCAATATTGGATGTTAACATATTTAGTCTGTGGGCTCTTCAGCTTAAAATAGTTTCCAGCTTAGAATTGAGGGAAAAAGATAGGAGGAAAGATTTAAGAAGAATTGGGAGGTTAAGAGAGGAAGTTTATCTTGCATTTATGAAACCAGATGACACTCTTCCGTACGCGTCCAGCTTAAGATATCATCACACCTCCAGTAAGCAAACAGCTGCTCCTTTACCTTAAGACGTCCGCCTTGGTTCTGGCAAAGAGCTGTGGTCAGCCTTGGACTGACGAGTCGTCGGTCCCGCAAGTCCAAGCTGGAC
Organism: Garcialebias charrua; assembly: GCA_038048925.1. Taxonomy (NCBI): domain Eukaryota; kingdom Metazoa; phylum Chordata; class Actinopteri; order Cyprinodontiformes; family Rivulidae; genus Garcialebias; species Garcialebias charrua. Next base: position 23,091 of record JBBPBX010051446.1, read on the forward strand.
TCCAGACGTGTTTACCTTGTCGGTGTCGGTGATACTCGCTTTCGTCGGCAGAAGCCGTGACAGTCGTGGTTTCTTGGCTCAAGATAATTTATTCCAGGAAGGAATAACAAAGTTGGAGCTTACGCTCGGAGTGGACCCATAACAACATGTTATCAGTCCCAGCTGGATGACGAGTCCTTAGCGCGTGACTGTTGGTCATTCAGCTCTTGGGAAAGTTCACATCTCTTTGAAATTCCCAGCAAACTCTACAGGAACTTTCTCGTTCCTTCCAAACTCTGCAGACTCTTGCAGACTCTTGCCGACTCTCGTTCCAGCCACAGCTTAGAACTTAAAGCAGGAACAAAGAGAGGAGTGAGCTTGTGTTATCAGGTCCAAGGTTACAGCCAGAGCCGAGAGAGATTTGTTTAGGGAAAGGCAGAGAAGCTGGAGCCTTGTTCATGAAAAACAACGGATTAAACTGTCTTCTTATTTCTAAACAAAACAGTCGGGTCTCTGTGACCCGAGATTTCCCTTTAACACAGCAGTGAACACAGTTTAACTCTTACAGAATAACACAGCTTAAAAGCACACATCATGAAAATGACAAAAGTTATTCTTTTGATCACATCAGCCTAAAATCAAAGATAGAAATAGTCTCTTTTGGTGACTATGTTATCAGATTATAGCTAAATGAATGATTTTGTAGTAAATGTCTTGCTTTACTGAGAGGTCAGTAAAGGTCATCACTGGACAGTTCAAAAACCTTAATTTGACCCTGGGTAGGTCCACTACATATTTATAAAGCCCTTTAAAACAACCACAGCTGCAACAAAGTGCTGTACATATAAAATCATTTTAACCAATCAAAGCAGCTTTTACTCTTTTAAATAAATTATTTTTCATATATTTCATCATTGCTTCTTTCATTTTTCATTCATTCAACCGTTATTTAGTCAGGTTAATCTCATTGAGCCTCGAGGACTCATTTACAAGAGGGACCTGCTACAAACTAAAGAGATCAAGATTTAAGATTCACGAGCTCCATACCTGAAAATGCCTCATGAAAAACATCTGCCTGCTCAAAGCTGCCTCTGACATTCTTCTGCCTGTTACGAGCCACCAGGGGGCTAGTTAGCATTGAAGCTACCGGTAGTGTGTTAGCTGATGAAGTGTTGCTCCACGTTGTGTTTTGCTGTCGCACAGCTACGGTGGCCGAGGGGTGCAAACGCGCAGCAAAAACAGAACAGCACGCTGCAAAAAGAAAACAGCGTTCCAAAAGTTGAAACACACATCAAAATGAAAACAACAGCATTCCAAAAGTTGAAACACACATCAAAATGAAAACAACAGCATTCCAAAAGTTGAAACACACATCAAAATGAAAACAACAGCGTTCCAAAAGTTGAAACACACATCAAAATGAAAACAACAGTGTTCCAAAAGTTGAAACACGCATCAAAATGAAAACAGCGCTCCAACAGATGAGGCGCACTGCAAAAGATAAGTCGCGCTCCCA
>JBBPBX010051448.1:0-17951 GCA_038048925.1 Garcialebias charrua
TATATATATACTATATATATATATATATATATATATATACATATATATATATATATATATATATATATATATATATATATATATATATTGGGCAGCACGGTGGCACAACTGGTAGAGCTGCTGCCTCTCAGCGAGAAGGTTGCCGGTTCAAATCCCGGTCCGGGGCCTTTCTGGGTGGAGTTTGCATGTTCTCCCCGTGCATGCGTGGGTTTCCTCCGGGTACTCCGGTTTCCTCCCACAGACCAAAAAACATGCTTGTTAGGCTGATTGGTGACTCTAAATTGACCCTAGGTGTGAGTGTGAGAGTGGATGGTTGTTTGGTGTGAGTGAGACAGGTCCCTCTTGTAAATGAGTCCCCGTGACTCAACGAGGCTAGCCTGTATAAATAAAGGTTGAATGAAAATAAGTTTTCTGTCCTTCAGACGTGCTGCACTCACTGCAGTTCTTCTCTTAAACAGATAGCGTCGCTGTTGAGTAAATAATACCGCTGCACAGCTAAAACAACACCCAGAAAAATTCAGTCGGGCAGAAATGAAAAGTATCACAAAGCAGAGAATGAGGGAAAATGGCAAAAGAAATGGGAAGAAGAAAGAAAAAGTCGATGGTTCTACAGAATTCAACGTAAAGCTGGAGAAATGAGGAGCGCTGAAAGAAACAGAAGGGAAGAAACTGTCATCTCAAGACTCAGATTTGGACACACTGAACAGGACACTAATCATCATTGGGAAACATAACACGGGTAAATGTGACCACTGTGGAGAAGATGAGATCATACAACATGTGCTAATGATATGCCAACAATACCATCTTGAAAGAAGACAAATGATTCCAGGGCTGGCCCTAGCCTCCATGGGGCCCTATAAGCAAAATTTGGTTTGGGGTCCTCTATTTCTGCTAAAAATGTGCATTACTGCAATGAACAGTCAGATGATCAGATCATTCAACCACCTAACATAAACTAACTCTGACAGCCTTGTTTATATTATGCTATATGAATCTAGTGGCACTAAAAGTAAAAAACAAAAACAAACAAAAAAAAACAGTATGCAATGTACAAAGTATTATACAGCAAAAGTGTCATCTGATTTAATATTGTTGGTTCCAAAGAACTGCAGCAGTAATGTTCAAAATAATTTGTAGTGCAAGCTCAACAACAAACAACAGATAAAATAACTTAGATGTATACAAATAAATTGTGCAAAAACAGACAAAATAAAATAAAAAAATCAATGAAATACTTAAATAATGTAAATGAACAATTGAAACCATGTAAAATGGTTAAAAAAGGCAATTTAAAGTTAAATAATTAGTTCTTAAAACTATGTAATGGTATGCAACAATTTACAAAAGCTGAACTTAAAATATTAAATAGAATACCATACCATACCAGCTTTATAGAGATCATTACAAAAATAAATAAATAAAATTCCGCTTAGGGGGCCCTCTAGTGCCCCTGGGGCCCTAAGAAGCCGCTTAATTTGCTTATGCCTTGGGCCGGCCTTGAATGATTCATAGACTCAATGCAATAAATGTCAGATACGACCTTGTAGAGTTGCTACAACAAAACTCAAGTTCGGCAAGCACCAACATTTTGTTGAAATACTTGAAAAGGACTCATTTGTTCAACAGAATCCGAGTATTATTTATTTATTTATACATCCTTATTAGAGTTTTTTTTAGCGCTATTCCAGTTCATATCCTAAACAGCAGATGGCGGTTAATGCTTCAAAATCTTGAAAGCCAACCGCCAAAGAAAACTCAAAAAGAAGAAGAAGAACAACAACACAACCATAGATATCTTATACACTAGATACCCCATGGACCGCTCTCGCCTATACATAGTTCCCATGTGACGTCACATCCGTCTTACTTCCGGGTGGACCCTCATTTTGAAAGTCAGAACAGGGGACAGCGCGGTCTAATGGATGTTCATTTTTCACGTTTTTTTTTTGTGTTGATTTCTAATTAATTGCAATGGTTACTTCGTGTTGTGTCAGTGGTTGTCCCAGTCGGGTAGACGTTTGGGCAACGCGTAGGTTTCAGTTAATCAAAAAAAAAAGTAACGTGAAGGATTTATCTCATCGGAGAAGCTGGACTGCAGCTCCTCCTGTCTCTGAGTCTGGCTTGGATCTGCTCTGGAAGACGTCGTGCTTTTGGCCGGTAAACAAAATATTCTACATAAATCATTTTGTGAAACTATGTCAGAACAATGTTAGAGTACAACTGTCTGTGTGTTAGAGCTGTTTTTTTTTTTTTCATTATTTAGCGACACCGTCTTGCATGCTGTTAGCTTAGCATCTCGCTAACGCGACAATGGCCTCACGGTCCACTAGGACCGGCGGGTGAAACCGTCCCAGTTGGAGAAGGAGTACGGGAGCCAAGTCGTGCGGGCGACGCGTCGGTCCCATGGGACGTGACCCCGCGGCCGTGATGGATGTCACGGATCCACGCAGTCTGACCTGAGCTCGACGGCCCCTCGGCTCCAGTGTGCTAACAACATGGCTAACAACATGCTAACTTCCAACACGGTAAGACTGAAAGGGCTGGTTCTGGTCCGTGTTTGTGCTGGCTGTGTGTTATTTTAGTTCAACGTTTATTTAGCTGGTTAGATATGAATGAGACAGTTTTCACATCTTTTTTGGATTTAAATCTGTGAAGCTCCTCGTTGTGCGCTCCTCGTAGTAATTAAATAATTAATGATATCAGAGTAACTTGTGACTAGTTGTCCGATTCGTCTGCCATGATTTCTATCTCAAAATCATTTAACTCCGACCACTGCCATTTTCTCTTGTTCCTTGGTGAAGGTGTATTAGCTCGTGTTTTTGTCGTATAATTTGCTCTGGTTGTTCGTGTCTGAGCTGGAGGGACTCTCCGCTCCAGTGCTAACTATGCTAACCTCCAACACGGTAACACTCAAAAGTGCTGGTTCTGGTCCGTTTTCAGTTTGGACTCTCAAAATCATTTAACTCCGACCATTTTGCTCTTGTTCCATGGTGAAGCTGTGGTAGCTCGTGTTTTTGCTCTGGTTGTTCGCGTCTGCTTGTTCGCTATCTTGCCTTTCATCTTGCCTTTCATCTTGCCTTTCTGCCTTTAGATATGGTGAAAACCAGGTATTGTGCAATACTGGGGGCGTGTCTGGAAACTATGTATAGGAGCAGACGCGATTTCAGGCGGGGGGAGGTCCTAAGATGGCGGAGTGAGAGGTGGTATTTTTGCAGGCTCTCGCATATTACTACTGTTTAGCCGAGATTTAATCTGACAGTGGTGCTTTAGCCCCTTTTTGAAGCGTCTTATAATTTTTGTTCTTAATTTCACCTCCTTTTGAAACCGTTTCAGCCTGTTTGTTTCATTTTTGACGGCTGGGAATTTAGTTATGCATGGAAGCTAACATGGCGGACCACGTTTACAACCGGTCGGCTCTTCAAGAGGCTTGCGACGAAGATATTATTGAAGAAATGGAGATGGTCGGGGCTTCGTCTGATCCGTCTGGAAAAGAACAGAAGGTGAACTGGGACCACACACCTATAAAGAACAAAAATAAGAAGAAAATGAAGTTACAGGAGTCTGAATGTAAGGGAGACGCAGCTAATGCTATCCTTCGTGCGATAGGAGAACTTAACACAAAGATGGACAATCAGACAGAAATTTTGAAAGGCATTGAAAAACGTATCGAAGCTAATACTGCCGCCATTGAGGTGAACAAGAAAGTTATATCAGAACTCCAAGCTACAGTCAGCCTTCTCAAAAAAGATAATACAGCGTTGAGGAACTCCTGCGAGGAGCATGCTCGCTACCAGAGACGTTGGAACCTGAGGGTGACCGGATTATTCGGAATCTAATTGCCAGTCTTTTTTTGATGAAATTCAGGAACCTGTTGAAAAAATTAGTCCTGATTTTAAGAATCTGATGGAAGACGAATTAAAAATCAAAGAGTTTGACGAAGCAATACAAAAAATGGCAAAAGGTAAATCTCCAGGCCTAGATGGAATAACCACTGAATTTTATTTTTATTTTTGGAAAGATTTACGGAAACTATTGTTTGAGGCTCTACTGGAATGTATTTCAAATAATAATCTTTCTCCCACCATGAAACGAGGTCTGATTACTCTGATCCCCAAGGCCAACAAAGATCTTTTATCACTAGACAATTGGAGACCCATCACTCTTTTATGTACTGATTATAAAATTTTAGCACTTGTTTATGCTAATCGCTTAAACAGTGGTTTAGGAACGATTATTAACGAATGCCAATCAGCTTTTTTAAAGGGAAGGAATATACATCATCACACAAGACTTATTTTGGATTGATTATAATAGGTTTATTGATAGCGATAGTTTTATTTTATTCTTGGATTTCTTTAAGGCCTTTGACTCAGTAGAACACTGCTTTATTATAAAAACGTTAAAAAAATTTGGCTTTGGGGAAAAGTTCTGTAATATAGTCAGATTATTTTATACAGATATCAGTAGCTCAGTCTCTCTGGGAACCAGTTTGACCACTAGATTCTCTATGTCAAGAGGAATAAGGCAAGGTTGCCCAATTTCACCTAAATTATTTATATTAACAACTCAAATGCTTACCTTACTGATTTTGGAAAATTCACAGTTGCATGGTATAAAAATTTTTGATAAGGAATTTAAGATAAGTCAATTTGCTGACGATACAACAATTTTTCTAAGAGATAAAACTATGGTAGATATCGCGCTAAAATCCATTTTAATGTTTTCAAGAGCATCTGGTCTGTCTCTCAATATTAATAAGTGTGAACTTCTGCCCATCCATTCCAGCTCTGAGACGTCTGTTGCCTCCATTTCAGTGAAGTCCGAAGTAAAATACCTGGGGGTATTGATTTCAAAAAACACTATTAGAAGAGAGGAAGAAAACATTGGAAGATGCTTGGATGGCATGAAGAAATCGTTGAACCGATGGTTAACTAGAGATCTGACTATTTTTGGACGATCTCTTCTTTCTAAAGCCGAAGGAGTGTCCAAATTAATTTATCCTTGCCACTCTGATTTTATCTCGGACAAAAATATTAAGAAAGCTAACTCAATAATTTTTCAATTTATCTGGAGGAACAAAACTCACTATTTACGTCGATCTCATCTTGTTAAAGATTATGACAAGGGAGGAATTAGAGCATTGGATGTTGAGGCTCTGATTGGTTCATTTAGAATAAATTGGCTGAAGTCTTTTTTGTGTCATTCTAATTCAATGTGGTTCCATATCCCTAATTCTATTTTTAAAAGCCTTGGGGGTTTAGATTTCTTGCTTAAATGTGACTTTGAATTAACCAAGATTCCTATCTCTCTGTCAAATTTTCATAAACAAGTTCTGTTTTTTTGGAAAATGATATTTGCACACAATTTTACCCCACATGGATCCGTAGTATGGAATAACAGATCAATATTAATAAATAGAAAATCTATTTTTAAAATGGACTGGTATGAAAAAGGTATTCTATTTGTCACTGACTTAATGGACAGAAATGGTGTTTTTTTAAATCATAGAGATTTTACAAATAAATTTAAGCTGAACTGTTCTGGTAATGAATATCTAAAAGTTTGCAAAGCTATTCCTGTAGCTCTTATTCATCTTATCCAAAACACCTTAAGATATTCAACAGTTACTTCATCGTTACCCAAATTGAAAATTGGAGAATATAGTGTGACTGATAAAAAGTGTGATAATGTTATTCTCGTTACTGCCTTCAAATCGAAAATGTTTAATGATTTCAATAATAGTGTCTTGGTAACAACAAACATGTCTGTAATTGAAAAGGCATTCTCCAAGTATGTCAAATGGCCGGTTTCACCTAAGGTTAAAGAGACTCACTTTAAAATCTCACACAATATTTACCCAGTGGCAGAATTTTTGCACAGAAGATTTAAGTTTGATTCAACATGCTGTACCTTCTGTGAATGTCCAGAAGAATCCCTAAATCATCTCTTTTTTTCCTGTCCTTTTTCTTTTAAACTATGGAAAGACATTAAAAATTGGTTGTCACTTAAAATTGAAAACATACCAGAGATAACAATCTCCCACGTACTGTACTTTGTTGATGACCTTGATATTCAAATATCTGATGTGGTAAACATTGTTTTCTTGCTTGTTAAATATCATATACACTGCTGTAAATGGAGAGGTTCTACACCTTGTTTTGATTTTTTTATTAACCAATTTAAACTGTATTACTCCTCACTGAAACATTTGAAATCTGGTTATGCAAAAAAAGTAACAGCCAGTATCTCTAATCTGTTGTTTTAAAATTAGCTTTTTTATTACTCATTTGCCTTACTGTTATATATTTGTTAGGAATAATTTTACCCCAACTCTGTATTTTTTGTTGTTGTTGCATTGTTCTTTGTACCTCAACGAGCGTTTGTACACTGTCAATAAAAAAAAATAAAATAAAAAATAAAATAAACTTCTGGTTTTAATTTAAATGTTATTTCGGTTATTTTAGGATAAAGAATGACAAGTCACCTCGTCTTTTTAAGTAGTTAATCTACGGACAGACGTTTGTTATTACAATGTAATAAATACAGGTTTCTTCGAAAAATACTGGATTTCATGCATATCTATCTACTTATTTTGCAGCCATTTGTTTGTTTAAATTAGTATCACTTTAGCATATTCTGTTCATTTCTACATTATTTTCATATTTGTTTGTAAATAATGACTTGGCATTAACTTTTTATTCTCCACAAATTAATACCAATGCTGTTTATATATATCGGTATAAACCTTTTGTTTTTTATTTTTAAACCCTAATTGAGATATCCAAAAAAGCTAAGTCTGGTCCTCTGGACATTCAAGGACCAATCCAGAGGATCCAGAGGACCAGACTTAGCTTTTTTGGATTTTTCTACCTGGATTATTGAGCATGCATCAGGGCCTAATTGAGATACTTCCAGACGCTTACATTATAAATGTCACATAGATCGAGCTAACAAAAAATTGAATTTATCAGCATTTATTTGGATTTGTGCCTTTCCTTTTACAGCAGTTGATGGGAAGAGGAGTTCTTAAAACAAAGCAATTAAGGTGGGAGCAATCATGTCACAAGATAATTCAAATTATTTAATTCATGACCAGTTTTCAAAAAAACAGTAAATAAATATGTGTAGATAAACAGATTTTAACTTAGTAAATATAAACTACTGTAGTATAAATGTGTGCACGACTAAAAGTTGAGGTGTTTGTAAGTTTAATTTTATTACAAACTAATATTTTTGCTGTTTCACATTCAGCACCGCGTCGTAGAATAACTCACTCGTATGTTTATTTTTATAAGGTTTTTAATTTCTTGGACAAACGTCAAGGTTTACTGCAGAAACAGTTTTTCTATTTACACAGATCCAGAGTTTATCAGAAATGTTGAAAAGTTTTTGTGTTTTGATATCGAACCACAAATCAGTTCAAAAAGCTTTGAATGCTCAAATTTATTACACATCACAGTCTGAGTAGTTACTTGTGAAATTGCTGCATTAAAAAAGTCATTTTGTACAAGACTTGAAGGTTTAGAGGGTAACAAAGGAAAATCTGGTAATAAAAGATCAGTTCTTTACTCTTCGACTCTTCTTGTGACTCTTCTTTGAACTCCTGTGAGGGTGAAAGGAGAGTTTATTAAAACTTTTTACTAAAAACCTAACAAATGGTGATAATGTGACCTAAAAACTACCTGCTGTCATCGAAAACTATTGAAACGATGCTTTTAGCAGCTACAGACTACAGCGGAGGTTTGTTGAGATTAAAAAGACAGCGACAGCTTGACTCTAAATCGGGCGTTATTTTATTAAACTTGATCTCAGATTACAGTAAAGTTCAAACTAGGAGTTAAAGCTAATCTTAAAGCTCACATGAAACGATCCGACTCACCTCTCTGGAGTCTTGGAGTGGCTGCGATGTCTGTGGCTTCTGTGGTGACCTGATTCACAAACAATCAGTTACAATCAATTCAACTTTTATTATTTTTACCATGTTAGGGATATTTTCACTGTGCAAGAATGTTTAAACTCTAAAGATACACAAACAACAACATAAAACAGTTTCTTCATGTTCTGCAAACATGCTGGAGACAATCTGTGACGTTTAGGGGAAGAAAAAAAAAAGTCCTTAATGTAGGATTATTTAATCCTTCTTTAGACATGTTCTGCTGCTTTAAGACATAAAGTTGTGTTTTTAAACACTCACTAAATTTTAAATAAATCTAGAGGAACGGAGTTAATAGCTCCTAGTTAGCGTTCTGCTGCTTTTAGCTCCTAGTTAGTGTTCTGCTACTTTTAGCTCCTAGTTAGTGTTCTGCTACTTTTAGCTCCTAGTTAGTGTTCTGTTGCTTTTAGCTCCTAGTTAGTGTTCTGCTACCTTTAGCTCCTAGTTAGTGCTCTGCTACTTTTAGCTCCTAGTTAGTGTTCTGCTACTTTTAGCTCCTAGTTAGTGTTCTGCTACTTTTAGCTCCTAGTTAGTGTTCTGCTACTTTTAGCTCCTAGTTAGTGTTCTGCTACTTTTAGCTCCTAGTTAGTGTTCTGCTACTTTTAGCTCCTAGTTAGTGTTCTGTTGCTTTTACCTCCTAGTTAGCGTTCTGTTGCTTTTACCTCCTAGTTAGCGTTCTGCTGCTTTTAGCTCCTAGTTAGTGCTCTGCTACTTTTAGCTCCTAGTTAGTGCTCTGCTACTTTTAGCTCCTAGTTAGTGTTCTGCTACTTTTAGCTCCTAGTTAGTGTTCTGCTACTTTTAGCTCCTAGTTAGTGCTCTGCTACTTTTAGCTCCTAGTTAGTGCTCTGCTACTTTTAGCTCCTAGTTAGTGCTCTGCTACTTTTAGCTCCTAGTTAGTGTTCTGCTACTTTTAGCTCCTAGTTAGTGCTATGCTACTTTTAGCTCCTAGTTAGTGCTCTGCTACTTTTAGCTCCTAGTTAGTGCTATGCTACTTTTAGCTCCTAGTTAGTGTTCTGTTGCTTTTAGCTCCTAGTTAGTGTTCTGTTGCTTTTAGCTCCTAGTTAGTGTTCTGTTGCTTTTAGCTCCTAGTTAGCGTTCTGCTGCTTTTAGCTCCTAGTTAGTGTTCTGCTGCTTTTAGCTCCTAGTTAGTGTTCTGCTACTTTTAGCTCCTAGTTAGTGTTCTGTTGCATTTAGCTCCTAGATAGCATTCTGCTGCTTTTAGCTCCTAGTTAGTGTTCTGCTACTTTTAGATCCTAGTTAGTGTTCTGTTGCTTTTAGCTCCTAGTTAGTGTTCTGTTGCTTTTAGCTCCTAGTTAGTAGGCATGTAACGGTTGTAGTTGGTGTACCGAACCGAAAAGGTACGGAGGTGGACCGAACCGAACGTGCTGTACCGAAACGGTTATTTTTTCACTCATTGAATGTTAATATGTGCGCCGCGGAACAAAATTTCCTGGGCGCGTTTCAGCACGGAGCTATTATCTCGCAGCACGCGCAGCATTAGCCGTTAGCTTCTCGCTGCGGTTTCCTGTTTGTTAACGTTATGGTTTTCTTGTTAAAAGACGAGCGCACAAAGCTGTGTGTGTGGACGTTTTTTCATGAAGACTGGATCTGCAGCAGCAACACGTCTAACGTGAACGCGCTGGAAACTACGTCATCAGAACGTGAACGAGCTGTTACAAAGTACGCTAACCACACAGCTGCATTTAAACAACTTCTACAAAGTGCGCTAACAACACAGCTGCATTTAAACAACTTCATCAGGTAATTTAGATGGGTCCAGATCAATAACACAAACTGTATGAGTTTTTAAAGCTCTGAATCTAAGTCTGAAAGTTTTTAATGCACAGTTGATCCTTGCTATGAGACATCCATCACGTCAACACTTAAGTCAAAAAGTTCAGCTCTTTATGAAAAAACTAAAACTGATGGTCAACAAGTCCTGGAGCTGATTTAAACCCTGCCCTGATGATGAGTGAGATATTCAACCGTTCAAGAGGTATTGTTATTTTATTATAATTATTATTTATAATTTATTATTATTTAAAATTATAATCTTATTAACTTATTTTTTTACCTCTGTGTTTTATTTCCAGTATTTCCAGTTACAGAGGTAGCTGCTCTCCTTCCACTTCAGGGAAATCCACCAGAGATCACCTGCTGCAGCTAAGAAGTGTGTGATGACTGAATTGAACTCTGGAACTGTTCCAGGACCAGTCCCACCAAGAAGAGGTTGTGAGTAATGAGGACAAATACAGCCACACTGGTGCTACTGGACAAAAACTTTATTAGTTAAGATTGTAAACAGTCTGTTGCTGCTTATTGTTCTGGTTCTGACTGTTATTGTATTCATTAAGATTTTTATTATTTTTAATATAATTTATTTATTGTAGAGTGCTGTTTATTTAAAATATCATCCAAATGGGTCACTTTTATTTATTACTACAATACAATACAAACATATTTTTGGCATATTTTCAAAATAAACATTTTGTAAGTCTTTATTTTGTCTTTTTTTTTTTGTACCGAAAATAAACCGAACCGAGCCCTCCTTGTAATTGAACCGAACCGAAATGTGATTTTAGCGTACCGTTACACCCCTACTAGTTAGCGTTCTGCTGCTTTTAGCTCCTAGTTAGTGTTCTGCTACTTTTAGATCCTAGTTAGTGTTCTGTTGCTTTTAGCTCCTAGTTAGCGTTCTGCTGCTTTTAGCTCCTAGTTAGCGTTCTGTTGCTTTTAGCTCCTTGTCCTGTAAACTGTGTGTTTTATTTTGAATGGCGCATTGCTGCCATCTGTTGGACTTTTAGGGAACTGCTTTACTTTTACGTTATTTAGTCAGTAACAGTTTTTTGCTAACGGCAGAGCAGTTGAACACAAGTGTACAGTATGATCGCCGCATTCCAGGTCGAGTTCTTCGAAGCAATGCCTGTAAGTAGCAGCTTATACTCTAAGACAAGAGTTTATGTTAACATATGAGAAAATAAGTAACTTACTTGTTTACTGAATTTATGTTTAGTTTTGGAAAAACCTGCGGGCGATTTGATTATTTGCTGTGTCATTTCTAGCTAGCTGGCTGTTAAGATTACTTAGGCCGTTATGTAGCATTGCAGCTCATTATTGAGGTAGCATTGTTGTTGCACTTCTAACATGTAAACAAATGTAAAACACTTCTGTTAGCTGCTCTGAGCTCATCCTGAGTCGTTTGTGTTTTGGCAGTTTCACTTCATTCTACAAGGAAATAAAGGAAGAATTAATTAATCCTGACTCGTGTGAAAGGAGTTTGGCTGATGGTTAGTTTTTGGCACACAACACCATAGCGAGACCATTACACTCCTAGTTAGTGTTCTGCTGCTTTTAGCTCCTAGTTAGTGTTCTGCTACTTTTAGCTCCTAGTTAGTGTTCTGCTACTTTTAGCTCCTAGTTAGTGTTCTGCTACTTTTAGCTCCTAGTTAGTGTTCTGCTACTTTTAGCTCCTAGTTAGTGTTCTGCTGCTTTTACCTCCTAGTTAGTGTTCTGCTGCTTTTACCTCCTAGTTAGTGTTCTGCTACTTTTAGCTCCTAGTTAGTGCTCTGCTACTTTTAGCTCCTAGTTAGTGCTCTGCTACTTTTAGCTCCTAGTTAGTGTTCTGCTACTTTTAGCTCCTAGTTAGTGCTATGCTACTTTTAGCTCCTAGTTAGTGTTCTGTTGCTTTTAGCTCCGAGTTAGTGTTCTGCTGCTATTAGCTCCTAGTTAGCGTTCTGCTGCTTTTAGCTCCTAGTTAGTGTTCTGCTGCTCTTAGCTCCTAGTTAGCGTTATGTTGCTTTTAGCTCCTAGTTAGCGTTCTGCTGCTTTTAGCTCCTAGTTGGTGTTCTGTTGCTTTTAGCTCCTAGTTAGTGTTCTGCTGCTTTTAGCTCCTAGTTAGTGTTCTGCTTCGTTTAGCTCCTAGTTAGCGTTCTGTTACTTTTAGCTCCTAGTTAGCATCCTGCTGCTTTTAGCTCCTAGTTAGTGTTCTGCTGCTTTTAGCTCCTAGTTAGCGTTCTGCTGCTTTTAACTCCTAGTTAGCGTTCTGCTGCTTTTAACTCCTAGTTAGTGTTCTGCTACTTTTAGCTCCTAGTTAGTGTTCTGTTGCATTTAGCTCCTAGATAGCATTCTGCTGCTTTTAGCTCCTAGTTAGTGTTCTGCTACTTTTAGATCCTAGTTAGTGTTCTGTTGCTTTTAGCTCCTAGTTAGTGTTCTGTTGCTTTTAGCTCCTAGTTAGCATTCTGCTGCTTTTAGCTCCTAGTTAGTGTTCTGCTACTTTTAGATCCTAGTTAGTGTTCTGTTGCTTTTAGCTCCTAGTTAGCGTTCTGCTGCTTTTAGCTCCTAGTTAGCGTTCTGTTGCTTTTAGCTTTTTGTCCTGTAAACTGTGTGTTTTATTTTGAATGGCGCGTTGCTGCCATCTGTTGGACTTTTAGGGAACTGCTTTACTTTTACGTTATTTAGTCAGTAACAGTTTTTTGCTAACGGCAGAGCAGTTGAACACAAGTGTACAGTATGATCGCCGCATTCCAGGTCGAGTTCTTCGAAGCAATGCCTGTAAGTAGCAGCTTATACTCTAAGACAAGAGTTTATGTTAACATATGAGAAAATAAGTAACTTACTTGTTTACTGAATTTATGTTTAGTTTTGGAAAAACCTGCGGGCGATTTGATTATTTGCTGTGTCATTTCTAGCTAGCTGGCTGTTAAGATTACTTAGGCCGTTATGTAGCATTGCAGCTCATTATTGAGGTAGCATTGTTGTTGCACTTCTAACATGTAAACAAATGTAAAACACTTCTGTTAGCTGCTCTGAGCTCATCCTGAGTCGTTTGTGTTTTGGCAGTTTCACTTCATTCTACATGGAAATAAAGGAAGAATTAATTAATCCTGACTCGTGTGAAAAGAGTTTGGCTGATGGTTAGTTTTTGGTACACGACACCATAGCGAGACCATTACACTCCTAGTTAGTGTTCTGCTGCTTTTAGCTCCTAGTTAGTGTTCTGCTGCTTTTAGCTCCTAGTTAGTGTTCTGTTGCTTTTAGCTCCTAGTTAGTGTTCTGCTGCTTTTAGCTCCTAGTTAGTGTTCTGTTGCTTTTAGCTCCTAGTTAGTGTTCTGCTGCTTTTAGCTCCTAGTTAGTGTTCTGTTGCTTTTAGCTCCTAGTTAGCGTTCTGCTGCTTTTAGCTCAGTTAGCATTCTGCTGCTTTTAGCTCCTAGTTAGCGTTCTGCTGCTCTTAGCTCCTAGTTAGTGTTCTGTTGCTTTTAGCTCCTAGTTAGTGTTCTGCTGCTTTTAGCTCCTAGTTAGTGTTCTGTTGCTTTTAGCTCCGAGTTAGTGTTTCATTTTCATTCAAGTTTATTTGAACAAGGACAGCACAATAAACAATGTTACATGTTAAAAACGAAGCAACCGTTGTTTTGTACACAGGATTTCTAGCCATATGGCTAATTTGCAAACCCAGTCCTTGGTTGGACTTTTATATAAAAACAGCTAAAATAAAATTAAAATTTAATTAAGATTAAACAGTTCCCTATATAAAAACATCTAAAATAAAATAAAAAATTAATGAAGTTTAAATGGCTTAAACAGTTCCCTCACACACACACAGCTGCTCCTCTGTCCCTATAGGATTCAGTGTTCACAGATTTGGTTTTGTTTCAACCATTTTTTCACCTGTGAATTAAAACCTCTAAGATCAGTCAATGTTTTTATTGCTGATGGTAAACTATTCCAGATATGGGGACCTTTAAATGAGAAGGAGCATTGACCAAATGATGTTTTGTATTTTGTAGGTTTACAGTCTCCATCAACTGCTGTTCTGCTGCTATTAGCTCCTAGTTAGCGTTCTGCTGCTTTTAGCTCAGTTAGCATTCTGCTGCTTTTAGCTCCTAGTTAGCGTTCTGCTGCTCTTAGCTCCTAGTTAGCGTTATGTTGCTTTTAGCTCCTAGTTAGCGTTCTGCTGCTTTTAGCTCCTAGTTGGTGTTCTGTTGCTTTTAGCTCCTAGTTAGTGTTCTGCTGCTTTTAGCTCCTAGTTAGCGTTCTGCTGCTTTTAGCTCCTAGTTGTTGTTCTGTTGCTTTTAGCTCCTAGTTAGTGTTCTGCTGCTTTTAGCTCCTAGTTAGTGTTCTGCTTCGTTTAGCTCCTAGTTAGCGTTCTGTTACTTTTAGCTCCTAGTTAGCATCCTGCTGCTTTTAACTCCTAGTTTGTGTTCTGCTGCTTTTAGCTCCTAGTTAGCGTTCTGCTGCTTTTAACTCCTAGTTAGCGTTCTGCTGCTTTTAACTCCTAGTTAGCGTTCTGCTGCTTTTAGCTCCTAGTTTGTGTTCTGCTGCTTTTAGCTCCTAGTTAGCGTTCTGCTGCTTTTAACTCCTAGTTAGCGTTCTGCTGCTTTTAGCTCCTAGTTAGTGTTCTGTTGCTTTTAGCTCCTAGTTAGTGTTCTGCTGCTTTTAGCTCCTAGTTAGTGTTCTGTTGCTTTTAGCTCCTAGTTAGTGTTCTGCTGCTTTTAGCTCCTAGTTAGTGTTCTGCTTCGTTTAGCTCCTAGTTAGTGTTCTGTTACTTTTAGCTCCTAGTTAGCGTTCTGTTACTTTTAGCTCCTAGTTGGCGTTCTGCTGCTTTTAGCTCCTAGTTTGTGTTCTGCTGCTTTTAGCTCCTAGTTAGCGTTCTGCTGCTTTTAGCTCCTTGTAAGCGTTCTGCTGCATTTAGCTACTAGTTAGCGTTCTGCTGCATTTAGCTACTAGTTAGCGTTCTGCTGCGTTTAGCTCCTAGTTAGCGTTCTGTTGCTTTTAGCTCCTAGTTAGCGTTCTGCTGCTTTTGGCTCCTAGTTAGTGTTCTGCTGCATTTAGCTACCGGTACTAGTTAGCGTCCTGCTGCATTTAGCTCCTAGTTAGCGTTCTGTTGCTTTTAGCTCCTAGTTAATGTTCTGCTGCTTTTGGCTCCTGGTTAGTGTTCTGCTGCATTTAGCTCCTAGTTAGCGTTCTGCTGCTTTTAGCTCCTAGTTAGCGTTCTGCTGCTTTTAGCTCCTAGTTAGCATTCTGCTGCTTTTAGCTCCAAGTTAGCATTCTGCTAATTTTAGTTCCTAGTTTGCGTTCCGCTGCTTTTAGCTCATAGTTAGCATTCTGCTGCTTTTAGCTCCTAGTTTGTGTTCTGCTCCTTTTATCTCCTAGTTTGCATTCCGCTGCTTTTAGCTCCTAGTTAGCGTTCTGCTGCTTTTAGCGCCTAGTTTGTGTTCTGCTCCTTTTAGCTCCTAGCTACCGTTCTGCTCCTTGAAAACCCCAGTTTCGGTGTCTTGAGCCGCTCTCAGCATCACGAAAGTTTTGCAGAAAGTTTTTGTTTGAAATATTCTGCCATTTGAATAAAAATCAGCTAAAACAACAAACGTCTTACAAGTTTTAATGAACCGTATTTCAGGAGAACGTCTGTCTCTGCAGAAACAAAACCGACTCTTCGGCTCTTATTAGACTGAACCATCGTTTTTCATTGAAGTTTCTCTGGATGTAGAACAACGTGAGTTCCTCCTCACTGAGTGGAGCTGCGTCTCTTCACTGTTCATCACGAGGAGTTCTGGTTTCAAGACGACACTCGGGTTTGACTCTGACGTCGAGGATGTTGCATTTAAAAACTTTAGCTCTGTTCCCGTTTGTTGCTTCAACGTCATTAATCGTTGCTTCACTTGGACCTTGTAAGAAACAACTGACTGCACTTTGTGTTCCTAACCGTCTGAAACATCTGCAGCATCTGGACGGTCAGGAAGGGTCACGGTTTCACCTACCGGGGGATTTGGAGCGGTGCCGTCTGTCTCTGGACCGGCTGCGGTGGCGGCGGGGGCTCTTGCTGCGGTGGCGCTCTCTGCGAGGCGACGGGCTGTTCACACAAAGAACACGTTTACAGTCGGAGTCGCAGGCGGACGTTGAACTTTCACTAACAACCAGTCGTACCTTCGTCTCTTTGGAGATCGGCTCCTCCTAAAAATAAAAATAAAAAACAAGTTGGCAGAACGAACTCAAAAACTTTGTACTTTTTATCCACAATAAGTCCAAAACAAACCGTCTGGGCGAGCGGCTGCGCCGGTAACGAGGCGACGGGGAGCGGCGAGGCCGGTCGTTGTCACGGTAACTCCGTCGGTGCGGTTCAGGGCTCGGCAGCCTCTCCATCTGCCGGAGCAACAAAAATGACCAAAGTAAACTTTAAACAGAATAAAGTCCCGTTGGCGCTGAAGAAAAGGTTCCACGTGTTCAAAACAACTTTTTTTATTTGTGTTTCAACCACGACTGCTCTGGTGACCGTCATCAAACTCCTGGATGAGATTTCTGCGCGTCACAACAAAAATATATAAAGGTTTTAAAGCTTTCAGATTCTCCAGGATGTGTCTGAAGCTGGAGAAACTCTTCCTCCTCACCAGCAGGGGGCGCCGTTTGCTAAAAGAAATCCACTCAAACTGTGACTTTTACCTTTTCTTCGTCCTCATCTTCGTCCTCGCTGCTCTCCACTTCATCCAGGTCTTCCTCCAGAGCGCTGATCCGTGGGTCCAACATCTCGGCCTCCTCCAGAACTTGTCTCTTCTGTAGCGCAGAAACAATCACGTCTCAAACTCTCTCCAGCAGCTGAACTCAACCAGACACACGTGTCTTTAAGACAAATAAACAGCTGAAACTCCTTCAGCTCATCTCACTTTCAGCTTATTGAGAATCACTGTTGAAAATAAACCTGTTTTTTCCTGACGAGCATATGAACCAAAGAAGTTGGACAAACACCTAAAGAGCCAAAACTAAAACAGGTTTGTTGTTGAGCTGATATTGAGAGAAAAAGCAGCTAAAGTAACAAAAAAACGTCTGAAAGTGTGAATTACTATCGATCGAGCCCAACTTAAGGGATTACAGTAGTCCCTCGTTTATTGCAGGGGATACGTACCCTGAAGACTCGTAATAAGTGAAAAACCACAAGGAAGGAATAGTAGTACAAGTAGTAGGTACCGTATTTTCCGGCCTATAAGTCGCACATTCCAATTATGTCCAATAAATTGGAAAAATCCATAAATATGTCGCTTCGCCCTATAAGTCGCACCTACGTCACCGCTGACATTACGCGTCACCACTGACAACCCGGAAATGTGGGGCCCGGTGTTTTGCCCAAAATGGATCGACAGCCAAATGGCGGCCACAGGAGCGTGCGTGCAGGAAGGACTTTAACAAGATTAACACTTAAAAACAATTATTTGTTTACTGAAAATTATAGCAAAGTTGTGTCTGAGCTGAAGTTTTCCTTAACAAATGAACGTACTGTAATTGTTAACTGAGCTGGATTTAGAAATTGGATTCGCTACGGCGTCTCAACAAACGAGCATGCGCAGCAACAGACATGCATCGCTTTAAAATTTAGCAAAATAAACCCCTAAAAAAATACATTTGTTAGCGGACATTATAGTAAAAGTGTTTCTGAGCTTAACTTTTCCTTTAAAAATTAACGTAATGGTCAAATCTGCTGGATTTAAATCGTTTCGCTTCGACGGTCTTCCAAACGGTCGCGCGCGCTGCGAAAAGAAATCGAATTTTAGTTCAAACATCTCCTACAGCTAATAGTTTGTAAATGTCCATCCAGTGATTACTTTCTGTAAGTTTCATCAAAATCTGTCGTGTGGTTCTTGAGATATTTTGCGAACAGTAAAACACTGAGCTAACAGTAGTTCATACCTCCAGAGAGCAGGAGGCCGGGCTGCGACAGAGTCAGTCCGACCAGAGGAGGCTTCCTTCGGACACATGAGCTGGGAACGGTCGGTGGATCCTAGTGGCCGAAACTGGTACTACACCTTTTTTTTTTTTGCCAAAATGAAAAACGGTCATATCTCAGTCAAAAAATGGTCTAGAAATATGGGGAAAAAAATCCATAAATATGTTGCTTCGCCCTATAAGTCGCAGGGCATGCAAATTAGACAAAAAGGTGAGACTCATACGCCGGAAAATACGGTAGTAGTTTATTTTTATTAAATATATATATATATATACACACACATATATAGTTATATATATATAACTA
>JBBPBX010051449.1:0-13636 GCA_038048925.1 Garcialebias charrua
CACGCCCCCGCCTGTCAGCCCGCAGCGGCCGCGCAGGTTCTCGTTGAAATAATTGCAAAGCGATGCAAAACTGTTTTGTATGTGACACAAATGTATTAAATTCCCCTTCTTCATCCCTGCTCTGGACTTTTCTTTTGTTTTTTTGCCAAAAGTCAAGTGATCGCTTCATCCTCCGCTGAGTCATGACAGAAACATTCAGGAAATGAATGAATTTGTCACGAGCGAATTAAAATCGGGTTCAACGTGGCTGCCGAGGCTCTGCAGATTTGCTGGTGTTCTGGTGTGCTGGACCAGCGCTCCCTGTTTTTATTTTATTTTTTAGAACGTTTTATTAACATATAAACACAGAAATTCGGAGCGGCTGCGAGAGGACATGAGTGGAGGCGGAGTTAAGGAAGCTGAGCTGATTTACAGCGAGAGTGACGGGGAGCAGAGCCATATATGGCTCTGAGGGGGAGGGACCAGAAACGTGTCTCTGTTCAAAATGTTCCTAAGTTCCAGCGTGTTCCAGAAATTACATATTGCAGCTTTAAAGAGTTATCTGGGAATGTGATGTTAACCAGAAACATTGGCATATTCTCCGGTCTCTGGCTCCACTGGACCCAGGTCAGCTTCAGTAAATAACATGACTCCTTTACCTTGGCAAGATGATTGTCCTCGCTTTGGTCAGAGGCGGCCAGCTCTTAAACATAAGAAGGGTGATCAGTCCAAACTACGTACAATCTGGTCCGCTGGATGTTTTTCTTCAGCGTCTACTGAGGTTCGCTTTGCCGGACCAGAGTAATACTGTTCCTGGAGTTGGCTTTCAGAATAAATTTCCTCAAGAGGAAAGTTCATTCAAAGTTGTAGCTATGAGGCTACAGTACTTAGACTTATAGCTGGCGTGCTATAAGATTTTAGCTGAAGACGGGGTCTTTGACTCAATGACCACACGTCCATGCAGCTGTTCGAAGAGAGACTTCATGGCTTAGTTCTCTTTCCAAGACACTGATGCGTTCACGGAAGCAAACGCTTGTAACAAAAGTGTTGACATTAGAGACTCAGTCCCTCAGTGGTTTGTGAGCCAGGAGGAGAAACAAAAAGAGGGTCTGAGACATTCAAGGTAAAAATAGGAGTCTGTTTAGAAAACAGAGAGTTGTTTAGATAAAGTGTCTGGAAGTGAAAGACATACAGACGCCAGTGAAGGACAGAAGGAGAAATCACACACAAGACAGGCTCTAGAGAAATGAGGATATCCTAACTGGGCCTTCCTGAAAGCAGAGAAGAAACCTAAACAGGACTCCAGCCAGCCATCAGGTGAAAAGAAGGAACCCAGACCCAGACCAGTGGTCATTCCGTATGTTGCGGGAGTTTCAGAGACATTGAGACGTTTATTTTCTAAACACAACGTCCCAGTGGCTTTTAAACCCCAAAATACATTACGGCAAAGACTGGTTCATCCCAAAGATCCAGTCCCCCGGCACAAACAGAGTAATATTGTGTATGCTGTTCAGTGTCAGGAGGGCTGTGATCAGTCTTACATCGGGGAAACTAAACAGCCACTGGCCAAAAGGATGGCCCAGCACAGAAGATCAACATCATCAGGTCAGGACTCTGCGGTCTACACTCATCTCCAGGCCAGCGGTCACTCTTTCAGGGATGAAGATGTTCACATCCTTGATAGAGAGGAACGATGGTTTGAGAGAGGAGTAAAGGAGGCCATCTTTGTGAAAAGAAACCGTCCATCATTAAACAGAGGTGGAGGCCTCCGGGTTCAACTGTCCCCCTCTTACAATGCTGTTATTGCTAGTATCACTCAGCCCTCTGTGAATAGCAAACAACCATCAGGGTGCTAACGATCCATCGTTAGGCTGATGGTCCTCCTTGATCATGTGAGCAGCTGGTTTCGGCTGTCATCAGCCAACTGGTTGATCCACTGTGAGAGGGTGCTATTTATAAGACTGAGCTGAATACAGCACCTCAGACTGAGGAAGTCTTTCGGACGAAAGACGAAACGTTTCTACAATTTTTTTGCTTTGTTTTGTTTTGTTTTTTGAATGTCCAGAGGACCAGACTTAGCTTTTTTAGATTTTTCTACCTGGATTATTGAGCATGCATCAGGGGAGCTTTTAATGTGTGTTGTTGTGGATCCACCAGAACACACAATGTGTATGTGAGTTCACACTTTCAGCAGCTGGACTGTCAAACATGGACGTTTCAGAGCGGGCTGCTGTGAGGAGGCCAGAAGGTTGTAATAACAACGTCGAGCTGCACTCGTCCGGTTTCTAACACGACTCATGTTACCACAGTTTACGAGTGCAGACCAGCTGAAATGGACCGATCGGTTCTGCGGTTCTTCAGCACTAAGGTCCAGAACAAACAAAGTTAGAAGGTTCCTTCTTCTGCAGACGGTTTCAGAGGTCAAAGTGATTCAAACTCACAGAGGATTTGATCGTCTGGCTCTGTTTGGAACTACAAGCCAAAGATTGTTTCAGGATTCAAACGTTGGGTTCGGATTGAGACTCTTCCCAACGAACTGTCTGAAGGAGCAGAAGACGTGCGCAGCAGAGGAAGACGAGGAAACTGTCACGAGAGATTAACGAAGAAGATTCCTGAGATCAGCCCCAAAAACCAGGGGATGAGAGAGAGTGAGACAGGCAGACAGACAGGGAGTGAGACAGGTAGAGAGGCAGACAGACAGAGAAAGAGAGAGAGGCAGACAGACTGAGACAGTGAGACAGACATAAAGGCAGACAGACAGGGAGTGAGACAGGTAGACAGAGAGGCAGACACACAGAGAGAGACAGACAGACAGACAGACAGACAGACAGACAGACAAGACAGACAGACAGACAGACAGACAGACAGACAGACAGACAGACAGACAGACAGACAGACATGGAGTATGAGACAGACTGAGGCAGACAGAAAGTGAGACAGGTTTTAGAAAGTCAAAAAGTTTCAAAAAGCTAAAGTCGCTGCATGTGTCGCCTGAACGAGCCGAATGTTCTGATGCACGAACAGCTAAAATTCGACGAGGCATGCTGAGGTCGTTCGACTGCAACAAAACAGGGATTGTTGAGTCAGCGTCGACATAACGAGCTTCTTTCTGTGTTTAAAGATGAAGAGCGGCTGCAGGACGAGCCGAACCTCGTTAACCAGCAGCCGAGGGAGGGCGGCCATCTTTATGATGTCATGTCTGATTCAAACAGACCGGCGGTTCAGGGAAACGGAGGAAATAAGTAAATAAATAAAAAGTAAGTTTAAATATCAAAATAAACTATTTAACCCATCGAGTGTAGAAATGATCATTACAAGCTGCAGAGGAACTTCCTGTAAAATCACCTTGTAGCTAAATTTTTTTTTAACAAACTTAAAATTAACTTTTAGCAACTATTTTTGATACATTTAGCTATGAGCTATTTTACCTATTCCTGCTTTTGGCTACTGGTTTGGTCATTTTAGTTTTTATTTAGAATATTTTATTTTAGATTTTAACCATTTGTCTCAGTTATGTTTTTGTATGTTTTTACTTAGCTTTTAAGTTTTTTAATTTCTAAAGCTATCAACTGTTAGTCTCATTTTAGCTCTTAGTTACAGTTTTGCTACTTTTAGCTCAAATTTAACCAGTTTTAGCTTTAATTGCAGTTTTCCTCGTTTTTGTTTTTTTAGACTTTAGTATTTTAGCTAATTTTACGTTTTGTTTAGGGGTTTTCTACATTTTGCTTTTAGTTACTGTTTTGCCAATTTTTGCTTTTCCTAGTTTGTTCATTTTAGCTATTAGTGGCTGATTTGCTTAGTTTAGCTTTTAGCTACAGTTTTGCTACAATTAGATTTTGGTAACGTTTAGCTTTTAGCTTCTGTACAATTGTGCTACGTTGTGCCTTTAGCAACAGTTTTGCCTATTTAAAGCTGCAGTATGTAGCTTTTTTTATGAACATATTTCTTCACTCTGTCACTACCTCCTGACAGACTGATGTTAGCCAGGTAATCTCTGAAAAAAAATATATATATATTGTCCCCTTGCTTCTCCAGGTGGTAAATAAGCATTTCTAAAAAGAAAAGGTGACCCGCCATTTTCCAGCCAATAAAAACAGAGTTTGTAACCAGCCAATAAAAACAGAGCTTGAATTTGAATCAGCCAATAAAAACAGAGCTTGAATTTGAAATTCAACAGACCACAAGGGGGCAGAGCCACATATGGCTCTGAGGGGGAGGGATCAGAATGCTTTGCCTGTTGAAAATATTTCTAACTGCTGCAGTTCTACAGAAACTGCATACTGAACCTTTAAGCCTGTAGCTAATTTTAGCTTTTAGCTAGCATTTTGCTATATTGTTGCGTAATTTTTGCATCTGTTATGCTTGTCTCTAACAGTTTTGTTTTGGCTTCTTGAGTAGCTTTTAGCAGTCCATCAGCGTTTACGTTGCGTTTTCACATTTTTGCTAGAAATTGCTTTTAGTTGAGCTTCCCTCATGTATTTTATTTTCAAGCTTTCATTCATTTAGCTTTCAGCTATTATATTACTAATTACTAGCTATTATATTACTGTTGGTTGAAGAATATTATTGTTTAACCTGATTGTTGGAAAAAGTTGGTTGAAGATTATTATTGTTTACATGGTTTGACTACTGTTGTTTAATCTGATTGTTGGAGATAAGGGGCAGATATAATAAGATTTATTCTTCTTTCTGCCACCTTTCATTTTTTTACATTTTGTACACTATCATTATGAGATTGCCTTGTATTGTTTCTTTTGTAAAAAAATGAACAAATTTAATAAACATAAACATAAACATAAACGTAGTTAGTTAGTTCATTTTGGCCGCCAGCTGCTTATTTGCTTATTTTAGATTTTAGCAGTTTTGCTACAATTACATTTTAGTAACTTAGTAATTTTAGTAACTTTCTGTTACAAATAAAGTCCAGTTGATCTTGTATTGAACGCCTTTTTTGATTTTATCATGTCCTGGACGACTGAGAATCTTCACCAGCATACATTTTAGTAACTTTTTTTGCTTTTAGCTTCGGCCTTGTGTATTTTAGTTACAGTTGTGCAGCGACTTCAGTGTTTGTTCGTAACGTTCTTTAATTTGGCTTTGTGTGAAAACAGAGATTAAGTGCAAGAACTACAGCTCTTTTTCTTCCTCTGGGCTCGTTCGAGATGAAGATTGATGTTTTTACGAGAAGGGAGGACAGAGTCCAGCGACGAGGCTGAATAAAGAAACTGAAAGTTAGATTTTATCGTGCTGCTGTAAACTCTGACAAGTGGACATTTTCAAATGACCCTTATGGAAATACATTTATTTGCTGGCTAAGAAAACGATGAGACGAGGACTCGGCGGTCAGAGGAACTCCTTCTGGGCGTGTTGTCGTAGCTCAAAGCTTTACTCAGCTCGTATTTATGAAGTACCGTATTTTCCGACCGAAAAGTCGCTTTGTCCAATTATGTCCAATAACTTGGAAAAATCCATAAACGTGTCGCACCTCCGTATACGTCGCATCTTTTATGCGTCACTGCTGACGCGTCGCCTATGTTACGCGTCACCGCCCTGCTGCATATGGCGGCCACAGGAGCGAGCGAGCACGGAAGGACTTTACAAGATTAACACGGCAAAAACATTATTTGTTTGCTGAAAATTATAGCAGAGATGTGTCTTAGCTGAACTTTTCCTTAATAAATTCATGAAATGGTCAAATCAGCTGGATTAAAAAAAGTAGTTAGGCCATGTGCACGCACAGCGAGCGGATACGCTTCATTTCTTTAATATTTAGCTAAATAAACGCTTAAAAATATATATTTGTTTGCTGACATTATAGCAAAAGTGTTCCTGAGCTTAACCGTTCCATAATAAATTCACGTACAGTAATGGTCAAATCTGCTGGATTTAAATTGTTTCGCTTTGATGTAGGGCTGGACGATATGGCCAAAATTTTTATCACGATATAGTTCTTAATTTCAGTCGATAACGATATAATTCGATATTGATATAAACAATATAAAAGCCTAAAAAAAAACTATAAACTATACAAATAAATTAATGTTCTCCTTGTATTTGTATTTAGCCTCCAAAAAGATGGAAATCACCATCAAATAAACATAAACTTCTCAACCCAATAATTCTCAGTCGGGTCATCTGGACAGTTTCTTTTTTATAGAAACGTTTCACCCTCCATCCTCCATCCAATTTCTATAAAAAGAAACTGTCCAGATGACCCGACTGAAAATTATTGGATTTGGTACGTGGATTATTGAGCATGAACTTTCTTGCCATAAAATTCTCAACTGTGTCAATATTAATAGTTTTAACTTTAAACATCTTTAAAATTTACAGCATTGAAATTCATAGTTAATTAAATAAAACTTTTGGGTGTTGTTATTTATAAGAAGCTGACATAGAAATCTCATGGAAATTACTTAAGAATAAAAATAACAAAATCAATTGCATTACTGTATAAAGTAAAATAGTTTTTGAATGACAAAGTTTTGAATATATTGAATAATGTAATGATTGTTCCATATTTAATCTGTTGTATTGAAGTTTGGGGAAAAGCATGTAAAACTATTACAAACCCTGTTTTTTTTGTTTTGTTTTTAAAGAGCTACAAGAATTATTAGTAGGAAGTGCTATGGTCACCCAACAAATATTTCATCAGTTTAAATTATTAAAATTTTATGATTTGGTTGAACATAGTATTTTACAAGTCATGTATAAAACTGAAAAAAAATTACCCCCCAAATATTCAATTAAAATTTGTTTAAAGTTATTAAACCCTGAAGGGAATGTAAATGTTTGTAAAACCTCCATTTAGGACTAGTTTGAAGGAGCTGAGTTGTAAATCAGGAAACAGGATTGTGTTGACTTGATATCACCATAAACATTTCTAAAACTATTTATATGTTTTAAAATATGATTAAATCAAAGTTGTTGGGAAGGTGTGGTGCAGGTGAAGTGAAGGTTGTTGTTTGTTTGTAGTTATTTTGTATTTTTTAAACAAGGGGCAGATATTAAAACACTATTTTCGTCTTTCTGCACATTTTCATTCAGTGTTTTTTTTTCTTCTGATGAATTTGTTTTATTTTGAATTTAAAAAACATGCAGCGCTGCTGGGGCTGTTTGTTTACGTCGTAGTTTCAGGGAAACGTTGGCTCAAACTTTATTGTTCTTCATCATATTCTATCGAGTGGAAACTCTTCAGATTAAACAAGTTAGAATAGATGTTCCCACCGCTAGTTAGAACGACTTTGTCACGTTTTGCAAAATAAAGAAACCGAGTAAGACTCGCAGCAGATGAGATCTGCAGTTGAACAAAACCGAACTACGTCCACACCTACGAATTAGTCTTTCCTCTCATCAGTGATGTCGTCTGCTTTCTCTTCGCTTGTGAAACTTTGTTCAGTCACATTCTGACGGTCATGAGCACTCGTTTGACTCGTTTTGAAGCGAAAACTTTTTTTTTTTTTATATATATTTGTGGAAGATGTTTATTAAATTTGTTCATTTTTTTACAAAAGAAACAATACAAGACAATCTCATAAATGATAGTGTACAAAATGTAAAAAAATGAAAGGTAGCAGAAAGAAGAATAAATCTTATTATATCTGCCCCTTACTTCCAACAATCAGATTAAACAACAATAATCAACCATGTAAACAATAATAATCTTCAACCAACTTTTTCCAACAATCAGATTAAACAATAATAATCTTCAACCAACAGTACAAAATGACTAACTCTTTCTAATTTTCTAACTAATACAATACACATTACGCTATTTCATATATATTTTTTAACACATTTGTTTTGATCATTTTCTTAAATGTAAACATTGACTTGGCATTTTTAACTACATTCTCCAAGCCATTCCATAATCTAATTCCCTGGATTGAGGTAGAACGTCCCTTCAAACTAGTTCTGAATTGTGGTTTTACAAACATCTCTGTCCCCTTAAGATTATAACAACTTTGTCTTTTAACAAAATGCATTTGGATATTTAAAGGCAATGCATTATTTTGAGCTCTATACATAACTGATAAAATATTATAGTCTACCAAATCATGGAACTTCAATAACTTTAGTTGATAAAATAATGTATTTGATGGATGACGGTAATGTTTTCTAGTGATAATTCTTACAGCTCTTTTCTGTAATACAAAAATAGGCTTTGTGATTGTTTTACACGCATTCCCCCAAACATCAATACAATAGATTAAGTGTGGAACAATGATTGTGTTATACAACAAATACAGAGCTTTATCATTCAATAGGTCTCTGACTTTGTACAGTACTGCAATCGATTTAGCTATTTTTATTCTTACAGAATTTATGTGTTGTTTCCATGTCAGTTTGTCATCAATGATAACACCCAAAAACTTAAACTTAAACTTAACGCGCTTTGGAGACTAGCTTAGCTTTTAGCCTGCTACCGCTAACGCCTGCTGCTGGACTGAGCGCTGCGTAACAACGACGTCACCACGCACGTTTTGTGTCACAGCTTTTTCTGTCCGGGCGGGTTGTTGAAGCAGCCGCTCCAACCCGAACAGAAACAGAAAAACGTCAGTGAAACGTTGTAAAATCCTATCGAAATATCGAAAATATGCTTAAACTTCATATCATCGTTATTGAATAAAAGTATATCGCAATATTTATCGTTATTGAATTATCGTCCAGCACTACTTTGACGTATTCCAAACGGTCGCAAAAATAAATTATAAATAAATCGAATTTTAGCTCAAACATCTCCTACAGCTAATGGGTTGTAAATATCCATCCAGTGATTACTTTCTGTAAGTTTTATCAAAATCTGTTGTGTGGTTCTTGAGATATTTTGCTAACACTAGTTCAGACCTACCTCCAGAGTTCAGGAGGCCGGGCTGCGACAGAGTGACAGAACTGGGAACAGTCTGTGGACCCTAGCGGCCGAAAGTGGTACTGCTCCATTTTTTTGTCAGAATGAATGGAAACGGTCATATCTCAGCCAAAAATTGGTCTAAAAATATGGGGGAAAATCCATAAATATGTTGCTTCGCCCCATAAGTCGCAGGACATGAAAATTAGTTTAAAAAAACTGCGACTTATAGGCTGGAAAATACGGTAGTTTTAATAATCTGCTGGATAACGTTGTTTTCTTTGTGCAGCCTGAGCTGCATCTGTCTGTAATCCATCACGCAGCGGGTGTCTGCTGGAACCTGATGAAGGCCTCGGCATGAGGTAACGCTACACTCAGCCCGTTGTAATACAGGCGGTTTTGGGGTCTAATGGGGTGTCGGGGGGGAGTGATGTCAGCTTCCTTCCTCCCCGCAGCCTAAACGAGCGGTTTAACCTTTCACTCAACAGTGCTGCCATGCAGAAAGCAAAGAGATGGACCTCTGATGCTCTGAATTCTTCAGGCTGCTGCGAGAAATCCAAATTTATCCGATGGACATGTCACAATGTGTCAGCCATTTTGGAAAGATCTTTTCTGTCACGACAGAGTTGAACTTAGGGTAATTTAAAAAAAAACGTTGATAAACTTTATGATTTGGGCCCTTTTTCAAAACCGTATCATTTAGTGACTTCTGTCTGAAGTCAAGATGTTTCACCAGAAAATTAAAAAAAAAACTTTTTTAATGTTTGAATTGGATACTTTTTTTTGTTTTTTACAAATTTATTCATTTTAAAATACAACACAAAACAATCCCACATATGAGACGAATACAGTATAAAATATAAAATGAAGGGCAGCAGAAGGAAGAAAAAATTCTTATCATATCTGCCCCCTTATTCAAACAATCAATTCAAACAATAATCATCTACAAGTAACAAAACAAAAAAAGAACAACTCAATGACTTGAGCAGAAGTGTAGATTTTCATTTCTTTACAAGAACTCCACGTGTTCTGAAGGTTGGACCTGTCTGAGACAATCAAGAACCAGACATCTAAAGTTTACAAACGTTGTTAAATTTACAGATTTTATTTTATTTTTTTACATAAAATAAAAAATTTGGAGTAGAATATTTTATTTTCATCATTGCTTTTCATTTATGTTTTAAGCGTTTGACAGATTTTCCTTCAGTCTTCATACGTTTTATTTCAGATGCTCCGAACCAAAGAACTTATGTTATCGCACATTTTTTCTAAAATACCCCCAAAAGTTCTCTTGGACCAACTTCAGACAGCTGGGTCGGGTCACAGTTCTCTGTTTTATCTCCTTCAGAAACATCCCTCCATCATCTTTTATCCGCTTCTTCCTTTTAGGGTCACGGGGGTCACTGGTGCCCATGTCCAACCAACACTGTGAGAGAGGCAGGGGACACCCTGGACAGGTCTCCAGTCCATCACAGGGACGCACAGAGACAAACCTAGGGACAATTTAGAGTTACCAATCAGCCTAACATGCATGTTTTTGGTATGTGGGAGGAAACTTGTGGAGAGAACATGTAAAGGCCAGGAGGCCAAACTGCGACCGACTGCAGACAACTGCTCCAACCACTGAGCCGCAGCTTATTTATCTGGTCAGAATTATTTTCCTCTAATTGAATTCATTTAAAAAGCTAACTCCCACTTCAGAAAATAACCATTTTAAATCTTAACGCGAGATGAAATTTGCCTTCAGCTCTGTCCTAAAATCCACCGAGGCAGGGGCGGCCAGCCAATAGGGGGCGCTAGGGCGCTGCCCCACTGGAACTTCTGGACCATTTTACATTGAAGACTTAAAAAAATAAAAAAAAAATAAAAAAAATTAAATAAGAAAATAAAAATATTTTGAAATATATGCATATATGTTTTTAGTTGTGTAGGATAAATATTTTATGAGTAATGATGAGTTATATTGTATGGTTCAAAAAACGTTTTCTGATTGGCGACCTATTTCCTGTTTTGGGGGCGCTCTGATCTTATCCATAGACTCTCGTTATGAATGGTGCATGCACAGTTATTCCGCGACGTTACAAAACAATGGGAAGATGCTGGGCGCAGTTTTCACCGCCCCGAACACGTCCAACGTGAGCTCTACCTACCGATCGCGTGTTTCCGGCCGTTTATTTAATTATTTTTTTATATATATTTTTTTGTCTGGAAAATTGCGGTCAGTGACTCAAGCAGGCTTGCTCAGGTAAGTTTTAAATCATTGAAAGCCCTTTATCTAATGTCTATTTGCATTTCTGACTGATATGCCTCTCAAATTTTAGATGGCTGTTTGTGAAAAAAGCCTTCAGCTGACTGTTTATTCTAAAAGTGGCAACTGGTGAGTTTGTTTTTTTCTTTGTTTGTTTGTGGAGTTAGGTTGCCAGTGCAGGTTATTGTACAGTATTGGACTCTGATGGCTACATTTATTTTAATTTGCTTATAAAAATGATCAAACATTAATAATTGTATATACTAAATGTCACTTGTGGTGTTTTACTATTTCTTAACACTGTATTGATCTGGAGAATGAAAACAAAGCCTCTTGCAAGTAGAAATGCAGAAATGTTTTAATCTCACTTATTTTCCTTTCTATAATTTATATATAATTTATTTATTTATATATATTTTTTGTTTGTTCTTTGTTGTTTTAGTGAGTCAAATTGGCTCTTCTCATCCTGAGCATTTAATTGTTCTGTTGACCTTGTATTAATCTGCATTTGATTTTAAAAAAAACTGTTTGAACTTGGGATTTTTTTTTTTTTTTTTTTTCATTTTGAAAAAATAGCCCTCCCTGGTGGGGGGGCCCTGATGTGATCAGTCATCCTGCCAGCATTAACTCTCTCCGTGCAGAAAGTCCAGTTTTAGTTCGATGCAACAAAATAACCCAGATTAGTTTTATTAGTCTGACAACCAATAAATTAAGTGAACCAGGATCAAGTCCTCGGTTTAAATCCACGTCCCCGTCCCTCCTCACACTCAGGAACTATTCTCGTGGCTGTTTATTGAGATGCGTGCTCTGTCTGGTCCCCGGCAGCCGTCTCTGGAGCAGACAGGGGGTCACATGAGCTGTAACCAGGTGACGGACAGGGCCAGAGGGGCCCCAAAGCCAAGAAGGTGTGATCAGGCTCAAGACGAGGGCAACCACTTAGGAGGAAAAAGAGGAGCCTGATAATGTGCTGTTAGGAATCTAATCTGTGTGATGTCAGCACACTGGGCGGGGAGGACATAATAAAACGTTGGGATGAAATTACTGACTGATAGGAAAATAAAAAGGGAAAGGCTCGTGGGGAGGGGGGCCGGATCAAATCAGATGTATTTTATCACGCAGCGGTGCCAACGTGCAGCTCTAAATATGGATGGTTTATTTTCAGCAAAACAGCTGCTTTGGCTCTGTGATATTTAGACTTAACATGCAGAAGATGCTGGATCTTATCTGGAAATTCAAAATAAAAGGGAACTTTCTTTCGAAATAAGTTGCGCATGTTGTCAGTGTGGGAGAACAGAGTCGGGCAGATCATGTGGAAGACAGCAGAGTTGACTAGTTTACAATAATTATCATTTAGAGGTTAGTTTTAGGGTCTGTGCTTGTGGTCCTCCATCAGGTTTTAGCAGTTTCTCTGCTCCTCAGCAGGTCTTCATGTTCTGCAGAAGCCTGTTCATGAAGCAGATGAACATCTAAAACAGGGGTGTCAAACTCACTTACAAAAGGGGGCTAAAATTGCAACCTTTTTTTTTTTTTCAAACAAAGGGCCAGTTTTAGAATCTACATTAACTCAAAACAACATCTTTTCTTGGTCGCAGGTTCCTCAACAAGAGTTTGACTGGTCTCGTTTGACGTTCTCTGTTGCACTTTTGACATCATAATCTAAGATTACTGAGAAAAAATAAAGTGATTAAAGTATTTTACATTTAAAATAACATCTTGGGGGCCAGATAAGATGTCAACGAGTGCCACATTTGGCCCCCGGACCTCGAGTTTAACACATATGATCTAAATGGTGCAGGACGGTGGCCCTGGAGGACCATCTGACCCAGCCTCCTCAGGCCTGTCTTCCATGGTTTTATTCCTCGTGTTTTAATCCGTCAGATAATTTACGATTTTCTGAGGCGGCTGTTGACAAAAGCAGCAGAGCATCTTTCATTCTGCCTGATTGACAGAAACATTACGGGCTGCAGAGTTTAACGTCAGTAAAGACGCTGCTGAATGTATTACAGGATTCCTGCATCGTGCACGTGCGGTTGATGGTGCAATCGGAGCTTATCATCGTGCTGAGCGAGGGTTTTCTTTTAATAGTCGGTATTTACAACAATTTGTATACAGTAATTGTGTTACAGTTTTATGATCCCCATGTGCATGATGTGGCCTGTGACTTAAAATAAATAATTTAAATATCCACTTTTCATGCAGAGGAGAGGATTTCCACTCAAAACGTTTACCTTCATAAAACTATATAAAATCCACCTCTCAAGAATTTCTAAATATTTTCTTCTCGCCGTCTTGACCCATTTTATTATTATAATAATTATTGATTTCCATGAAATAAAAGCAGCACAGAGAACAACACAACTTGTGTTATTTCACGCAGAAGCAAACTTTATGAATATTTGCTAATAAAACTAAACACATGATGGTTTTACAGACGTTTGCTTTTGTTAGAATAAATTATTTATTGAGCAAATAAAATCTAAACTATGCTGAAGTTTTAAAAACATCTGAGATCTTATATATATATACCTGTATATACTGTATATACTGTGTGTATATATATA
>JBBPBX010051450.1:7267-24583 GCA_038048925.1 Garcialebias charrua
GTGTGTATGCATGCGTATGTTTATATTTCATTAATTCAACCTTTATTTAGACAGGTTAATCCCATGAGCCTCGAAGACTCATTTACAAGAGAGACCTGAAGGGTGGCTGTGGCTGAGTGGTTAGAGCAGTTGTCCTCCAATGCAAGAGTTGGGGGTTCAATTCCACCAGCAGTCACATGTCAAAGTGTCAAAGTCCCTGGCAAAGACACTGAAACCTTATTGCCTCTGATGTGTGTCCCATTGGTGTATGAATGTGGTAAAGGTCTGATTAGTCAAGTCAGTTCCCTTATCAGTCATGTCACTCGGTGCAACATAAATGCTATGGGAAATTGCGCTCCGCGCAGTTACCTGAAGGAATACAATCACGCCTTTACTGCAGGGGCGGCAGCGTCTTGCCAGAGGCCCCGCCCTCTGGGTACTTAAGCCGCTGACGCCCATCCATCGATCTCTTATTGCCCTTCACCTCGCTTAAACCTGAACTCTCTCTCTTCGCAGGACTTCTCTGTTGCTTCATTGCTCGACCAGAGGTGAGCTTGCTTCCTACACCGAGCGTACAGATAATTATTTCTGCATACTGCTGGGCTAGCGAAAGCTAGTCCGGCACATTTTTCCTTAACCCCGAAGTTTCTTCTTCTCCTCTTTCTGCAGACTGCTTCGCTCGACGGCGCTAACTGCGTCACACCGCTACCTCTGCTAATTCGTAGCAGGCTAGCCAGCGAAAGCGACGCAACGGAGGAGACGTCTCAAATAAAAAGTTCATTATACTGAATATATATACACCTTATGAAAGTCCCGAGAATGAAGATGAATATCTTAATAGGCTGGCATATATTGTGTCATTTATTCAGGACAATCCATTCACTTGTTTTTTTTATTGTGAGGGATATGAATGCTGACATGACAGATTGTAAGTCATTATTTGCCAATCACTTAAAGCAATTTTGTTCCAGCAATAAATTGATCCTCTCCAGTGAAGTGCTCTTGCCTGTAGATAGCTACACTTACATTAGTGAGGCGTGGCACACAACATCATGGTTGGACCACTGTGTATGCACGGAGGATGCACATAACTCTTTAAAGACCATCAGGATTAATTATGAATTTGCAACATCTGATCATATCGCTGTCTCCTTGTCTATCAATATGGGCAATTTACCAGCCCTTTTGCCTGAGAACAATGACTGGCAAGAATGAAAAATAAATTGGGACAATCTGACTGAGCAGGAGCTTAATCTCTACTGCACCCAGTCTGAAACCTTGTTAAATAATATTGTTTTACCAAAAAGTGCAGTGAGACGTTCTGACAAGAACTGCAAAAATATGCAACATGGCACAGAGTTGTGCTCACTGTATGAGGAAGTGGTAAAATCACAAGTAGATCTTTGTACAAAACTAAAAAGCACCAAGCCAAGCCAGGGTGGAATGAATATGCAAAATAACTTCATGCTGAAGCCAGAAGGGCTTTTAAACTGTGGGCTGAATCAGGCAAACCTACACAAGGCCCAGTATTTGACTTTAAGAAGAGGACAAATGCTAATTTTAAATATGTTTTACGATTTATTAAGAGGAATGAAAACACACTTAAACCTGAGTCACTTGCAATGAAATTACAACAGCCCTACTGAATTTTGGAAATAAATTAAAAGAGTCAATAATGTAAAAACCTCCTTGCCAACAAACATTGATGGTGCAAATGGACCAGATGAAATTATGCAATTATGGAAGGAACACTATCATGAACTGAACATGATTGAGAATGTTCGGATTTGATACCTGGACTATTGAGCATGAACTTTCTTGACTATCATGAACTGTTTAACCGTAGTAAAAGTAATCCCTTTGTGATGAACGACATAGACAAACATGAAGATGTTATTATTTCTGCACAAGAAGTTAAGGATATTGTTATGAAGCTGAAAAATAATAAGGCATGAAGATATCCGCAGAGCATTTAAAATTTGCAAGGAGGAAACTTTTTCCTTTGCTAGCCATTTGTTTCACTGGGTTTTTAATTCATGGCATTTTACCAGATTCTATACCGTCTGTGATTTTAGTGCCTATTGTTAAAAATAAGGCTGGTAAGATAAATAGCAAAGACAACTATCGACCTACAGCTCTCGCCAGTACTTTATCAAAGGTCTTGGAGAGAGCTATGTTAAACAGAATGGAGAAGTTTCTCCTGACATTTGATAATCAGTTTGGCTTCAAACCAAACCTTGGCACTGATATGTGCATTTTTGCTCTCAAGGAGATCTTGGATCTATACAATAGGCATACTACCACAATTTGTACGTGTTTTATAGATGCTTCAAAAGCGTTTGATCATGTAAATCATGGGAAATTGTTTTATAAATAGCATGAAAGAGGAGTACCGAAATATCTTTTAAGAATCTTAGTGTATTGGTATGCTCACCAGTCTATGTGTGTAAAATGGGGAAAATCTGTATCATCGTCTTTTTATGTGAGTAATGGTGTGCGACAAGGCAGCAATTTGTCTCCTTGCTTTTTTAACGTGTATATGGATGATTTATCTAAACTGCTGAATCAATGTAGGACTGGCTGTTGGGTTGGTAATAGAACCATCAACCACCTAATGTATGCTGATGATCTTGTTATATTCTGTCCATATAGTGCTGGTCTGCAACAAATGTTAAGAGTTTGCTCTCAGTATGGATTGGACTTTGATATCAAATATAATGCAATAAAAAGTATCATCATGATTATCAGGAGCAAAGAGGACACTAAATTCTTAACTATTAACTTCAGTGTGCTTGGGACTACTCTGACTGACGAAGCCCTCTGGAGTGAGGGTGAAACGTTTCTACAAAAAAGAAACTGTCCAGATGAACTGATTGAGAATGAGCGGATTTGATACCTAGACTATTAAGAATGAACTTTCTTGTCTTGATCCACTTTGGACATGTCTGCCTGCCTGGGAGGAGTCGACGAGGGACAGGACAGCCCCCAGAAACCATCTTGGCTACAGCAAACTGGTTGGTCCACTTAAGTTGTTTACTTGGTGGGGTAACTTCAGTGTGCTTGTGTAACACCCAATGAGCTTTTTACACTGGTAAGCAGGCTAAAATACAGAAGACTAGATTCATCTACTGGAGCTGGAGAACAGTAATTAATGACAGAGACTGAAGTAGTTTTTTGATGGTACCATGTATTATAATAAACAAGAAGCGATAACAAACATGTAAAATAAATAAACAAAAATAAACCAAACACCACAAAGTATGTACAAATTGCTGCAGCAGTTATTGTTCTTAGGTGCACTTAATACTGTTGTAAAAGAAATAAATCAAAATCAATACAAGCTCTTTGTCAGAGAAAAATAAGGAAAAGTCCATCATCAGCTGTGCCAACAATCCAGGTCTTTGACACAACTAATTTTCCAGTATGAGTTTGTAAAGTTTAGAGTGTTCATGGAGTTTTGAGTTTATATAAGTTCAAGCATGAAGAGATGTAGTTTGAAGAATCCAGTGTTGGAAGCTGTTTTTGTGAGGGCAAAGATAGTTAAGGAGATGGGGCCTTAGGCTGTATCAGCCTCCTACCAGACCATGGGTAGAGTTCAGTTGTAGGCTGAGATTCTGTGCTCCCAGCTGTGCAGTTGGTTAGCTCGCCATCCACAAACCTCCAAGCTGATTGATGAGGTTTGAGGAAATCCAAGTTCATTCAAGTCCTTTCAAGTCCACCTGGCCTGTATTAGACAAACACGACTTGTAAGGTTCTATACATCAAGCTAATAACAAAACCTAAAGTTAATAAAAGCTTGACCATGTGTACACAATATAAATCCAAAATAAACTAATAAATCCCAAATAAATACATTACCGGTATTAATATTTACAATGGAACACTACTTTTCAGTTAACACGAGTGAAGGAGGACGACCAGAACAACTGCAGTCTCTGGAGAATCAGGTAGTCACTTTCTTAAATGGCAAAGACATTGACATTAAACGTGATGACATTTCCACCTGTTACACACTGCCCAATAGAGCTAACAAACTTAAACCGTCAGTAGTCGTGAGATTCATTGGAAGGAATCAAAGAAACAGGGTAATGATGCAGTCAAAGAAACTCGCAGAAACTAGGGTCTTCATGAATGAACACCTAACTAAAAAAAACGCAAACATTGCACATGCAGCAAGGTTGTTGAAAAAGAATGAAAAAATAAAAAAAACTTGGACAAGAAACGGAAACATCTGGATCAAAGTACATGAAAATTCTCAAGCTAAAATAATAAAAGAACTGAAAGACTTAGACACATTTTGATGAGCTCAAAAATGACAAATCACCAATCACTATCACATGTTCATACACAAAAATTGACAAAAATGAACAAACAAACAAATACATTAAAACATGCACAAAAATTGACAAAAATGAACAAACAAACAAATACATTAAAACATGACAGCAACAAACGAAGACTCAGAATTTAAAATATATAATGTTGAAGATATGGTTGATGCAAACTTTTATCCTGCTATAAAAGACTGTGAATACTATAATGAAGAAAAGTTTAATGACATCAATATAACAAATGGAGATCTCTCTATTATTCACATCAATAGTAGAAGTATAAATGCAAATATATCCAAAATAACAGATTATTTAAAACAGTTAAACAGAACTTTTACATTAATAGCACTGTCAGAGACATGGCTTAATGATGAAAACAAAAATAATGTTCACATCGAAGGATATGAATTATATCATTTAAACAGAAACAATAAAAAAGGTGGTGGAGTAGCTCTATTTGTCAAAAATGAAATAAAGTGTAGAATAATTAAAGAAATGTCAATAATTGTTGACAATCTTATGGAAATAATAACAATAGAAATATTAAACGAAAATGCTAAAAACATATCCATAAGTTGTGTATATCGATCACCAGGATCAAATATAGAAATATTCACCGATAAAATCATACAACTACTGGAAAAGAGTTTAAATAAAAAAGTTTTCTTGTGTGGAGACTTTAATATTGACCTGGGAAATAAAACGATTCAAATAACATCAGCACATTTCTAAATTCAATGTATAGTTTAAATCTTTATCCGTTAATATCAAAACCAACAAGAATTACAACTCATAGTGCTACGATAATTGACAACATTTTCACAAATATAACTAATGGGGATATGACAGGTGGTATCTTAACAACTGATTTAAGTGATCATTTACCAGTTTTCACTATCTACAGAAATGATCAAAACATTATAAAAGAAGTTACAATTAAGAAAAAAATAATTAACACATCAAAAAAAGCTATGGATCAATTAAAAGATGATTTACAGAAGCAAAACTGGAAGGACGTGTATATTGATGATGTTAACAGATCATATGATGAATTTATGAACATTTTAGAATCTCTGTATGAAAAGAATTGTGTGCAAAGAAATCGTAGAAAAAGAAATATTGTTGACCAACCTTGGATGACTAAAGGGTTGAGAAATGCTTGTAAAAAAAAAATAACTTGTATTTATGTTTCTTAAAAACGAGAACACAACAAGCTGAAGAAAAATATAAAAAATATAAAAATAAATTGGTAATGATTATAAGAAGATGCAAGAAAGAATACTATAGTGATTTATTAAACAAGAGCAATGGTGACACTAAAACAACATGGCGAGTAATAAATGATGTTCTAAAAAGTCATAAAGCAAAAACGAACATTGCAAAATATTTTGTGAAAGATGACAAAGAAATACATGATGAGAATGATATCGTAAATGAATTTAATCAATATTTTGTAAATATTGGATCAAGCCTTGCAGCTAAAATACCAAAAGTAGATAATAAGGTGTGTCATTCAATTAAAAGTTGCACCAACAGTATTTTTCTTAGTGGAACTAACAAAGAGGAAATTATGAAAATGGTAAAAAATCTCTCAGACAAGAGATCAAAAGACTGGGTGGACATGGATATGATGTTCGTAAAGAAATAATAAGTTATGTTATTGAACCGTTTACATATATATGCAATTTATCTTTTTCAACAGGAATATTTCCAGATAACATGAAAGTAGCAAAGGTAATTCCTCTTTTTAAAAATGGTGATAAATGTGTATTCAATAATTATAGGCCAATATCCTTATTACCACAGTTCTCAAAAATTCTAGAAAAACTATTTGTGACCAGATTGGATCAATTTATTGATAAACAAAATATTTTAAGTAGCAGTCAGTATGGGTTTAGAGAAAAAAACTCTACGTCAATGGCTCTCATGGATTTAATGGAACAAATAACTAATGCTGTCGATCATAAACAGTTCTGTGTTAGTGTTTTTGTTGATCTAAAAAAAGCATTTGATACCATTGACCACACCATTCTCCTTGAAAAACTAAATAGATATGGTGTTAGAGGACCAGCATTACAGTGGGTATCTAGCTATTTGAAGGACAGGAAACAGTTTGTGCAAATAAATGATGTTAGATCTGACCTCCGTGATATCACTTGTGGAGTTCCTCAGGGTTCTGTGCTTGGACCAAAGTTATTTATTTTATATGTGAATGACTTGGTAAATGTGTCAGGACTACTTAAATGTGTTCTTTTTGCCGATGACACCACATTTTTCTGTTCGGGTAATGACATAAAACAGATTTTGGATATGATGAAAACAGAATTTATAAAAATACAAACTTGGTTTAAATTAAACAAATTATCTTTGAATTTAGATAAAACTAATTACATGATATTCAGTAACAAAAAGAGAATTGTTGATGACGATCCATTTGAAATTGAAGATGTTGTGATCTGTAAAGTGAGTGAAGTGAAGTTTCTGGGTGTTATCATTGATGACAAACTGACGTGGAAACATCATGTAAATTCCATTAAAAAAATAGCTAGATCAATTGCAGTATTGTATAAAGTCAGGGATTTTTTAATTGATAAAGCTTTACATATGTTGTATAACACAATCATTGCTCCACATTTAATCTATTGTATTGAGGTTTGGGGAAAAGCGTGCAAAACTATTACAAAGCCTGTTTTTATTTTACAAAAGAGAGCTGTAAGAGTAATCACCAGAAAACATTTCAGTCACCCATCAAACACTTTGTTTCTTCAGCTAAACTTATTGAAATTCCAGGAATTGGTAGAATATAGTATTTTATCAGTTATGTATAGGGCTCATAATAACACATTACCTTTAAATATCCAAAGAAATTTTATAAAAAGACAAAGTTATTACAATCTCAAAGGGACAGAGATATTCATCAAACCACAATTCAGAACCAGCTTAAAGGGACGGTCTACCTCAATTCAGGGAGTTCGATTGTGGAATGCTCTGGAGAGTGATGTTAAAAATGAAAAATCAATGTATACATTTAAGAAAAAGGTAAAAAAAGACTTGCTCAAAAACTATATATGATGTAACCTTGCGTATTTGTGTATTACACCTATGTTGTACTTATGGTGTAGCTTAGTGCGTTTGTGTATTACAGTTAGAAAAATTAAGTAGAATTATTCATTTTTGTGATGTATTTTGTGTATTACATTTAGGAAAATTAAGTAGAATTATTCATTTTGTGAACATCTTGATGTTGTGCCATCTTTTAATTTGTGTATTACAGTTAGAAAAATTAAGTAGAATTATTCATTTTATGATCTAGTTTGTGTATTACAGTTAGGAAAATTAAGTAGAAAAAAATAATAAAAAAATAGGAAAATTAAGTAGAAAAAAAAATAATAAAAAAATAAGTGTGATGTATTTTGTGTATTAGTTAGAAAAATTGTGTATTAGTTAGAAAAATTAAGTAGAATTATTCATTTTGTGATGTAGTTTGTGTATCACAGTTAGAAAAAGTAAGTAGAATTATGGGTGATGTAGTTTGTGTATTACAGTTAGAAAAATTAAGTAGAATTATTCATTTTGTGATCTAGTTTATGTATTAGTTAGAAAAATTAAGTAGAATTATTCATTTTGTGATGTAGTTTGTGTATTACAGTTAGGAAAATTAAGTAGAATTATTCATTTTGTGATGTAGTTTGTGTATTACAGTTAGAAAAATAAGTAGAATTATTCATTCTGTGATGTTGCTTGAAGGTTATCATTGGTTGAACAAACTGTGAAATAAGGGGCAGATATAATAAGATTTCATCTTCTTTCTGCTCCCTTCATTTTATCCTACTTGTATTCTTGTATCTGATGAAACTGTCTTGTATTGTTCTTTTAAAATGAATGAATAAACATCAATCAATCAATCAATCAATCAGTGTTTGTACATAGAACAAAGCAACAATCCATAATAGGCATACAATGCAATACAGACAGTGTTGGGCCTGCAAAAAGCTAATACTAGCAGCTAATGCTAAAACAAACAATTCAGACTCACCAATTCCAAGATAATTTCAGACTTAGACTGATGAAACTTTCCTGTGTGTTTGTCATCCGATCTGGTAGTATCCATCCACCTGCTTCCCTCAGCCATCTGATTGAGAGGAAG
Organism: Garcialebias charrua; assembly: GCA_038048925.1. Classification (NCBI taxonomy): domain Eukaryota; kingdom Metazoa; phylum Chordata; class Actinopteri; order Cyprinodontiformes; family Rivulidae; genus Garcialebias; species Garcialebias charrua. The sequence continues at coordinate 15,725 of JBBPBX010051450.1, forward strand.
TCAGTGCAATTTCTACCTTTCCTCCATGGCTGCCATTGGTTAACACAATCACATGACCTGTGAGATGTGGAACTACTCTGTGAGCACATGACTCAAGTGGCACTCACAGACAGCAGAAAGTGGGACTTTAAAAAAACAAATAGGTTTAGGGGAAAGAAATATATATGTACTGTACATGTAGTTTTTACCCCGGGCTACACCCTCCCCCCTTTAACCCATGCATGTCCCAATGCATGTTAAACCTAAATGATTTGGACAACCGAGGGATTCGAATCTGGTGCAGTCGATGTACCCAGAGCATTGGACAAACTATGCAACATGGTCTGAACTACAGAGATCAAAGGGTTCCCTAAAGTAGTATACTGCAAACGCTTGGGAGGTGCTCTATGACGTGTTGAGCATCTTATACTAGACTCAGTATCAGGCAAGTCATTTATGCAATCAAAGTTAGGTGGTTCAGTTAAATTGGTGTTATTCATCTCAGGATTTTCATCTTCCATAAGAACGTCTGTGAATGGCAGACCTACTGGATCAGGTAAGTTTTCTTTTTTATTTTAAGTTTTTTTTTTTTTTTTTTATTTCCATTGCCTTTTTATTTCCACTTGTTCAAAAAAGCTTTCAGTGTGTAACTTTTATTACTTGTGTTATTTTAGTGTTATTTTAGTATGTAGCATTTTTTATTTCCATTGCCTTCTTTTATTGCTGTTGTTTCTTATTCTATTTTCATTGATTTATTGTTCCAGTTTATTCATCTTTTTATCCTGTTAAGCACCTTGGTCAATGCAAGGCATTGTAGGAAGGTGCTATACAAATAAAGTTTATTATTATTATTCTGGTACGGTTTCCATTTCCACAGGTGTAGCCATCAGTTCTTCTTCAGCATTATACTCAGATACTGATGGAGGTGATGTTTCTATAGGAGCTGGTAATTGGGTAGGTGCGTCTGCATCATTGGAGGATACGTCATTGGAATTCTCACTCTCTCCACAGAGAATTTTACTGGTTTCTGTACAAGATGAACAGGATATTCTTCCAATGATTCCTCTTCTGCGGACTCTTCAGGTGCGTCAAGTTGTCTTTGATGTTGCAGACGAGTGACACGAGGTTCAGATACAGAAATGGTCTCAGTGGATGGTTCTGCTACAGGAAGAAATCCACATGGAAGCAAAAGATCTCTATGCAGGGTACGTGTAGGCCCAGCTTTGCTTTCTGGCTTCACTGTATAGACTGGAAGGTCACCAGCTTTTGTCACTACCACATAGATATCTTTTTCCCATCTGTCACAAAGTTTGTGCTTACCCCGGATACGGACGTTTCGCACCAGTACTCTGTCTCCAACTTCCAGTTTTGACGGGGTGACATGCTGGTCAAAACGGACTTTGTTCCTTCCTGCATTTTTGGCAGCATTTCTTGAAGCAATTTGATAACTTTCTTCCAGACTTGCTTTCAGATTCTGAATGAACTGGGAGTATGATTGTTGCTTTCCTTCATTTATTGGTAACCCAAAGGCCAAATCCACAGGCAAGCGTGGAGTTCTCCCAAACATCAGTTCGTAAGGCGTAAATCCAGTAACTTCATTTCTTGTGCAATTATAGGCATGCACCAATGGTTTTACATACTCCTTCCATTTTGACTTTTGTTTTGTCTCCAAAGTCCCAAGCATATTCAATAATGTCCGGTTAAATCGCTCAACTGGATTTCCCCGTGGATGATAAGGAGTTGTTCGACACTTTCTGATTCCGAGCAAAGTACAAAGTTCATGGATCAGTTTAGACTCAAAATCACGTCCCTGGTCAGTATGTAGTCGTTCAGGTATTCCATAATAGACCATGAATTGATCCAAAAGACACTTTGCCACTGTTCGCGCCTTCTGATTGGGTGTTGGAATGGCAACGGCAAACTTAGTAAAATGGTCAGTCAAAACCAGAATATCCTTGGTATTACTAGTGTCAGGCTCTAGACTGAGAAAATCCATGCAGAGCAGTTCTAAAGGACGGGATGTTTGGATGCTGACTAAGGAAGCAGCTTTTTCAGGCAATGCCTTGCGATGTACACAACGACTACATGTCTTGACTTTATGTTCCACATCCACAGCCATTCTGGGCCAGTAAAACCGGGTCCGAGCCAGATCGAGTGTCCGCTCAATTCCCATATGACCCATATCATTATGCAGGCTCTGGAGAACTGTGGCCCGTAGCTCTTCTGGTAGGACAAGTTGGTAGAAAAGTATGTCATTGTCACGACGCTTCCGATAAAGGACACCATCTACAATTTCCAACTTGGGAAGTTCCCTCAGAAGAAGTGGAAGCTCAGGCAGCTCGTCTCTGGCAGTCGGTGGTACTTTCTTCCCTGACTCAAGCTGATAAATGACCTCCCGAATACTTGGATCAGCTCTTTGCTTATCTTGCAATTCAAGATGAGACAACATAGGTATGATGGGTAGTCCCTGCAGGTCATTGGTCAAGTTGTCAGGTGCTGCAACCACCATAATGGAGAGGGACTCAACAAGAGATGTTTCAGCTTGAGTTCTGGAAAGGCAACTTTGGCAAATAGCATTAACAACATCAACTTCAATTTCAGAGTCATTGGTACCTGACAGATGTTGTTGAGTGAATTGGTTGAGGAGTTCATGATCTTTTGATATTGAGTCATCTGATGAAGTTTCATGAGGAAGACGTGATAGAGCATCTGCATCCAAGTTGTGCCTCCCGGCTCGGTACTGCAGCTTGAATGAGAACGTTGACAAGGCTGCCAGCCAACGATGGCTGGTGGCATCCAGTTTGGCAGAAGTCAAGATGTAAGTGAGAGGATTACTGTCTGTGATTACAGTAAAGTTGGCTCCATAAAGGAAATCCTGAAATTTTTCCGTCACACTCCATTTAAGTGCCAAGAACTCTAATTTGTGCGCTGGGTAGCGGCTTTCACTCTGGGTCAATCCACGACTGGCAAATGCGATAGCCCTCAATTTCCCCTCTTGCTCTTGGTAAAGTGCAGCTCCAAGCCCAGTGGTGCTGGCATCTGTGTGTAATATGTAAGGTAGAGCTGGGTCAGCAAAACCTAGGACAGGAGCAGTGGTGAGCTTGTCAATGAGGGTAGAAAATGCCAGCTGGCACTCTGGTGTCCATCTGCTGCCAAAGGTTTGTTTTGGATCCAGCAATCGGTTATCTGAACTTCTAGACTTGGGTCGGTGTGGTGTAGCATATCCTCGTGTTAGGTCATTGAGAGGCTTTGCAATGGTTGCATAACCTTTGATGAACCGCCGGTAGTAACCTGCGAAACCCAGGAATGATCGCAAGGTCTTCAGATTAGTTGGAATTGGCCAGGACTTCAGTGTGGCGACTTTTTCCGGATCCGTCTCAACGCCCTTTTTAGACACTATGTGACCCAAATAACGAACAGAAGTTTGAAAGAATTTACACTTGTCTGGAGAGAGCTTCAATCCATACTCTTTTAATCTGTTAAGGACTCGCAAGAGACGGGTTTCATGTTCCTCCAGGGTGTCTGAAAAGATGATCAAATCATCTATGAAAACAAGAACTTCTTTAAGATGGAGACTCCCCATACACTTTTCCATTAAACGCTGGAATGTTGATGGTGCATTAGTTACACCCTGAGGCATCCTGTTAAATTCCCAGAACCCAAGCGGGATGACAAATGCAGTTTTAGCCTTATCTTCTTCGTGCATTTCTATTTGATAGTATCCTGACTTAAGGTCAAGCACGGAAAACCACTTGGATCCAGTAAGTGCAGAAAAGCTTTCTTCCAGATTGGGCAATGCATAAGCGTCTTTTATTGTTTGTAGGTTAAGTTTTCGATAATCAATGCAGAGCCTTATATCTCCATTCTTCTTCTTGACAACCACAATTGGAGAAGAAAATGGGGACTCTGACTCCCTAATAACCCCAGCGTATAGTAGTTCATGTAGATGCTTCCGGACAGCTTCTATATCTTGTGGGTGTATTGGTCTCGCTCGATGTTTAAAGGGTGTGTTATCATGGAGATTGATGTGATGTCTTACACGGTTTGTATAACCAAAATCCAAATCATGGTGTGAAAATACTTCTGGCATGGCATTCAGTTTCGCACTGATCTGTTCCTTCCACTCAGGAGGTAAAGGTGACTCTCCAAAATTGAATTTCAAGGGAGCAACTGGTCTTTCCTGAGATTGATGAGAACTGGTCACATGGTGGTCCGATAGTATGCATTGGTAGGTATCAAGTTTGGCAATGACTGACAAAGGTGGAATAAATATATCCTGCTCAGATTCATTGGTTATAACAACTGGAATTGTTTGAGGGGAATGAGCAGGTAAGGCAACCAAACAGCAACTTACACACAAACCACCCGGCAGGCCTGAATCCGGGTGTTGAATGATAGCATACTGATTAGCTGGAACAGCAATCCTTGCTGAACCCTCAACCACAACTGTACTACCTGCAGGAATGGGCATAGGAGTTTTACTACAGAGATTGACAAGTCCAATGTTTACATTAGGACTTTGCTGATGTGTCAACTGAAGGGTCTGTAGCACAGCTCTGTAACCATAAGTACTAGGCTGAAAGGTGGGGTAATCATTACTATGAAACTGATCATAGAGGACTTCAAGTGTGTTCATGCCAATTAAAACAGAAGTTGGAAATCCGGATCTAACATCTGGAACGACAAGTGCAAGTGTCTGAACTGTAAATTCACTTCCCAGAAATTCTGGTGGAAAGGTGAAGATTGTCTCAGCATATCCTAGGTATGGGATACTCTGTCCTGCAGCACCTTCAACATGGAGAAGTTCATTAAGTGAGTGAACTGGCTGGTCAGAAAGATGCTCATTGTAAAACGATACAGGGATTGTAGTTACTTGAGATCCTGTATCAAGGAGACATGAACAAGTTTGTCCTGCAACATTAACTTTGGCTGTACACCGTGAACCAACCAACCCCTTTGGTAATTTGTTCCTTGACTTTGGCTGTAACTCTGCACACTGGACCGGTTTCTTCTTGCGTGTGGGACAAGAATGATCCAACACAGTTCCTGTTTGTCCCTCAACCGGAACTGAAACTAGTTTAAATATCCTGAAAGGTTTTGCTTTTGCCACTTCTGTGATCTACTGTTAAATTGTTTTCGTTTTGCACTCACTGCTCTGGGATTAGGGTCATTTCCACATTGTGTCTTAATGTGACCATCTTCCCCACAATGAAAACAAAATCCAGGTTTCGCAGAAGTAGATTTAACAGGTGCACTAGTTCTTTGTGTTTCATGCGTCTTCTGAGCAAAATGGGGTGATCTATTTTGGGTAGCAGTTAAACTTGAAAGCTGCTTTTGTATAGATGTCAGTTGATCAGAGAGCTGCTTAGTGAATGTGGTCAGAACAGTACTCAGATTAGTTTCTTCCTCTGACTGTACCAACTGTGCATTACTTGATGCTTTATGTCTTGTCGCACCCAGATGCTGCTTCATCCTCACAGTCTTTGCTGCTTCTCTATCCTCCTCTGTACGCAACAACAACAGAAACTCGGCAAATGAAGGTGGCTTACTCTTCTTCTGTTTAAGCTGAAGTTCAGTTATGAGATTATTATCCCAGCATCCTCGACAAAACTGGGTTAACAAGCATTTATCCACATCTTTCACTGCTACTCCTCCCCTCCTCACTGCATGCTGTAAGGACACTTGCAACCGTTGCAGATAAGTGGATGGTTTTTCACCAGCATCTTGATATGTGTCCATAAATTTTGCATGCAGTTCATCTCCATCCTGTACAGTTCCATAAGCTGAATCTAATTGTTGCATATATACCTCTGGCAATGTATCAGAGCTTAAATGTTTAATAATATCGGCAGCAGGAGGTAGCAAACTGTCACGGATCAATCTAGAGCGATGTAAATCGGATATGGAAGGATCTTTTAGTACTATCTCAACCCCAGAGCACCATGTGTCAAAATCTGTCTCATGGGCTGGCCTAGGCACTTTCCCAGAGAAGGTCCTCAGTCTATGGGAAGGATGTGAGTGCAATGAACCATCTCCACTCCTGACGACGTGTTCCACCACATATCGTTGCACCTCAGGAGGATTAAGGTCACTGGCCACCATGGGAATGCTGGGTTGCTGCACTGCAGAAGCCCCCTGGATCCTTGCTGAAGAAAAAGGGTCAGACACTCCAGAAGGTGACTCAGATTGTTTCATTGGGACATCGCTTGTTTCTTGCTGTGAGTCTGCATTAGGTGTAACCACTGGAGAGCAAAGCTGAGCAATGGACGGATTTATTTGTGCCATCATCTCTTGAAGAACATTTGTGTATTCTTTCCCAGAACACTTTGCTATATTCTTCAGATCTGCCAAATATGCATTAGTCTTCAAACCACCAACTTTGGATGCATAAACTATGGACAGATTTTTTATATAAAATTTGTTACCCTCATCAGAAATGTGAGTGTATGGTAACAGTGGAGACATATGTACCAATGGCAAACCTGATGTGAATTAAACCACAAAACTGTCATGAAATTCAGACTTGGTGTCATTAATTTTAACATTCTGCTCTATGTCACCGTAACGCTCAAGAAAACTAATAACTTCCTCATACGGTGAAGAATCGACAGCTCCAACAACTAAGACTGCATTTGGAATTTTAATTCCCAGATCTTCAAAGACCTCCATAATGATAGATTATTATTGGTGAGACTGAATGTGAAACCATAAGCATTAATTACTGCACAAACCAGCTCCTGGCTAGCTCGCCAAAATGTAACACCCAATGAGCTTTTTACACTGGTAAGCAGGCTAGAAGATACAGAAGACTAGATTCATCTACTGGAGCTGGAGAACAGTAGTTAATGACAGAGACTGAAGTCTCTGCAGCCTTCGACACTGTGGACCATAGTATCCTCCTCCACCGTCTTCATGTGGAGGTCGGTCTCTGTGACACTGTCCTGGACTGGTTCAAATATTTCCTCTCTGATAGGCTGGAATGTGTTAGTCTTGGCAACGCCACGTCCCAGACAGTCTGTGTCTCCTGTGGTGTCCCTCAGGGGTCAGTTCTGGGGCCCCTGCTGTTTTCCCTTTACATGCTGCCTTTAGGTCAAATTATTAATCAGTTCAACATTTCTTTTCACTGTTATGCCGACGATACACAGCTTTACATCAGGACTGGAGCCTCCTCATCTTCCCCATTGTCATCTCCATCTTCACTCACTGCCCTCTCTGCCTGCCTGGAGGAAATAAGGGCATGGATGAATCAGAACTTTCTTCAATTAAACTGCTCCAAGACTGAGGCCATACTGATTGGCACCCCTCACCAGGTACAAACATCTACTATAACAACAATTTCCTTTTCTGGACAAGACATCCCCCTCTCCACCTCTGTTACAAATCTTGGAATAAAAATGGACTCTCATCTTACATTTGAAAATCACATTAAGCTTCTGTTTAAAACTTGCTTCTTCCATCTTCGAAACATCTCCAGACTTCGCCCATCCCTAACTTTTTCCGATGCTGAGAAGCTCGTCCATGCTTTTGTCTCCTCCAGGCTCGACTACTGCAACTCCCTGTTTATTGGAATCCCTGGTAAATACCTTCAGAAGCTTCAATATATTCAAAACAGTGCAGCAAGGATTTTGTTGAGAGTTCGTAAATTTGAACATATTACACCCATTCTCCATAACCTTCATTGGCTTCCTGTCGCCTACAGAATTCAGTACAAAACTGCTCTCATTACACATCAATGCTTACACGGAACTTCACCAGATTATCTAAAGGACATTCTTGCACCATACTCATCCACCCGGTCTCTACGGTCACAGAACAGTCATCTACTTCACATTCCGAGAACCAAATTAAGGACCATGGGAGACCGGGCTTTCAGTGTGGCTGCCCCCCACCTGTGGAACTCTCTTCCTGACTGCCTAAGAGCTCCACAGTCACTGGTTGACTTTAAGAGCGGCTTGAAGACCTTTCTTTTTAACCAAGCATACTCTGCCTCCTCATGATTCTATCTTTGATCTTAGTTGATACTGTTATTGATTTTACTTGTTTTATTACTTGTTTTATTGACATTTAATTCTGTTACACTTTGTAGCACTTTGAGATTTTCATTAATGAAAAGTGCATTATAAATTGAATTCATTATTATTATTATTATTAAGTAGTTTTTTGATGGTACCATGTATTATAATAAACAAGAAGCAATAACAAAAATGTGTAAAATAAATAAACAAACATAAACCAAACACCACAAAGTATGTACAAGTTGCTGCAGCAGTTATTGTTCTTAGGTGCACTTAATACTGTTGTAAAAGAAAGAAATCAAAATCAATACAAGCTCTTTGTCAGAAAAAAATAAGGAAAAGTCCATCATCAGCTGTGCCAACAATCCAGGTCTTTGACACAACTAACTTCCCTCAAGTATGAGTTTGTAAAGTGTAGAATGTTCATGGAGGTTATAGAAGTTCAAGCATGAAGAAATGTAGTTTGAAGAATCCAGTGTGTTGGAAGCTGTTTTGTGAGGGCAAAGCTAGTTAAGGAGATGGGCCTTAGGCTGCATTAGCCTCCTACCAGACCATGGGTAGAGTTCAGTTGTAGGCTGGGATTCCGTACTCCCAGCTGTGCAGTTGGTTAGCTCACCATCCACAAACCTCCAAGCTGATAGATGAGGTTTGAGGAAATCCAAGTTCAGTCAAGTCCTTTCAAGTCCATTCAAGTTCACCTGGCTTGTATTACACAAACACGACTTGTAAAGTTCTATACATCAAGCTAATGACAAAACCTAAAGTTAATAAAAGCTTGATAAAATTAATAAATCCCAAATAAATACATTAATATTTACAATGGAACACTACTGTTCAGTGTTTGTACGTAGAACAAAGCAACAAT
>JBBPBX010051451.1:0-19585 GCA_038048925.1 Garcialebias charrua
AGTTTTCCGGAAACCCCCCCGAACATTGCCGAACTCGTGATTCACGTAAAAAAAGGCTCCTCCCAAAAGGCAGAAGTCAGTTCACGATGGCGGCGGCTTATGAGAGTGATGAGGATTTCAGTGGAAGTTCCAGTGACTTAGACAATATTTTTAATGATTTATCTGCAAGTGATGGAGAACAAGATGTAGATGTCCAGACTGAAATTATTGATCAGCAAGGACCTTTACCGTACATGTATGAACCACGAAGAAGGCAAGAGGCAGCTCCCCCTGCAGAAGAGTCATCAGAGAACGCACCTTCTCGGATTGAAAACACGGACTGGTAAACTATGTTTCAGTAGCCTTTTTCAAACAAAAATTATTTATTTGAGTAAACAAAAAATGGATTGTAAGGACCATTTGCCTATAAAACGTTTTTGTCCATCTGTTCCCTCTTTTTTTCTCTGCATTACCTTACGGAAATACACCCCCTCCCCCCGCGCCCACACCCGCACTACTGTCGGAGTGATGCTAAATTGTGTTTACCTTACAACTCCACAGCGATAAATAAAAAGATAAAAACAAAATCGCGTTGATTTGAGGAGAGTGAGGGATTACACTCTGTGTCCACTCTGTGTCCACTGCTACAAGGGGCACGCTCAGACATGAGGAGCAAAAACAAACCGCGTTTGGATGTGTGTGTGAGAGCTGATAAGCTACTATCCAAAAACAGGAGGAAAAGGGACTATTAGCTTATCTTCTTTTCAATCAAAATCTGAAGTTGTTATTGTCAACCTTATAAAGTTGTGCTTGTTAACTGTACAAATGTAGAATAATAACAAATTAATAGAAATTACTGTAGGGCTGTTATGAAACTATTGATTGTTCCCCCACCCCCACTATAACTGATCGTTTTACATATTTCTAAATATGTTCATATATATATATATATATATATATATATATATATATATATATATTACATATATATATATTATATTATATATATATATTATATATATATATATATATATATATATATATATATATACAGTATATATATATATATATATATATATATATATTATTTGTGAATTACATGTATTCATATATTTTTATTTTTTTTCTTCTTACAAGGTGTCTGTGCAGTAACTGCGCTGTGATGGACCAAGAATTGGAGTGTGTCTGCTGTCACGAAATCAGCTGTGTGTTTGAAACGATGACAGCTGATGAAGAGCAATACCAGTGTATTGTGCAACATCCATGTTTTTCTGGAGGTTGTCTCAACATATATGCCCTTGAAATAGCATATCTTGCATACAAACAGGATCATGGCAACATGGACAGGCCTTTGCATGAGTAAGTATTTCATATTTTAGGTTAATTTCATTTGTTGTATATAGATTTCTTTCATAATTGCCTTTTGAAGGTACCATTAGCTCAAGTTATCGCTCTCTGTGTTGTACAGGAAATATCGATACACAGCGTACAGGCAGTTTGTTCGATGGATCTGGCACTACTTGGGCAAGAAGATACGCGTTGTCCTTCCATCCTGTGTTGTCATGAAGATTAGACAAACTTTCCCAAGTGATGCTTACACAGGTTTTCGACTTCCCGAGCTGTAAACAATATATATAACACTGCTTCATGTACAGAAACTGTTACAAATTTTCTAGTGTGTAAATAAATTCTGCAACCACAGTTGAAGGTCTATTCATTTATTTCTGTTACTCAGCATTTCTTCAGCATTTCTTTTTGCCTTACTGCCATTCAAAAATTGTTAGACTATAGCTGAAACCGAGAACGGTAAGCTGCAACTGCATCAGCCATGTTGGGTCTCTCCATCCCAGTTGCAAGTGTTGGGCGTACGTTCTGTACAAGATCTTGTATGGAACTCTTCAACTCCATTGGATTGTATGCGTATGCTTCGAACAGCCTGTCCACAACCTTGTGGTGTACTCTGTAAAGAGAAATACATACACAATCACGTGACCATGCACTCTACAGAAGCAGCAGCAATATCAACCATGCAATGTTTAATTGTTAATAAATTAAACAATTAATTAATTAATTCCTTTTTAATTTTAATTTGTTTAGTATTGCACTGTTTAATAGATTTTACGAGATGTCTGATCTGTTATGCTATTGTTGAACACCTATAACTGAATGTAAAAAGCTAGGCATTGTATTGAAAGTATGTAGTAATTTCTCAGAGCCAAATACAGTATACTGTATACGTACATGTATTTAACTATTTCTGATTTTCTGATAGACTCTGCTCACTTACAGTGAATAATGCAAGCTAATGCGTTCTACAGTCCAGAAAAGGTTTTGTCAGTGTCACAGAATACTCATTTACTAAGTGTTGACTGTTAAATACTGACTTAAAACATTTTTTCAACAATATATGTTTTGTTTCAATATTATGTTAATGACATTTATATCAACGTTCATCTTCCTTCTGAAACATGGGTCCATGAAGGCTGCCAGTATGCATCTCTCAGGTTAGCGCCCCTATAAGACCTGAGTTTGACAGAAAATTGATACAACAGCACACATTCATTTCCCTAAAAACATCACAAGCAGCTGTTTGAGCAATTTCTTTTTGCAAAACTTTGTACCTAAAAATGCAAGTGATTAGTAGATAATCAACATTTCATAATTAGCAGTTGTTTTTTTTAATCAAGCCATGTTTACCCTGATGCATGCTCAATAATCCAGGTAAAAAAAAATCTAAAAAAGGTTAAGTCTGGTCCTCTGGACATTCAAAAAAGAAAAGAAAGCAAAAAAAAAATGGGGAAACGTTTCGTCTTTTGTCCGAAAGACTTCCTCAGTCTGACTTGCTGTATTCAGCTCAGTCTTATAAATAGCACCTTCTCACAGTGGATCAACCAGTTGGCTGATGACAGCCTGAAACCAGCTGAGAGCAGTGAGAAGGTGCAATTTATAAGACTGAGCTGAATACAGCAAATCAGACTGAGGATATCTTTCGGACAAAAGACGAAACGTTTCCCCATTTTTTTTTTGCTTTCTTTTTTCAGACTTAACCTTTTTTAGACATCCGTGTTTAATAATAATAATAATAATTCAATTTATACCGCACTTTTCATTAATAAAAATCTCAAAGTGCTACAACAAATAAAACAAGTGATAAAATCAAGTAAAATCTATAATAATATAAACCAAGATCAAAGATAAAATCATGTGGAGGCAGAATAGGCTTAGTTAAAAAGAAAAGTCTTTAAGCCGTTACTTCTCTGATAACATTCTCAGATTGATCTGTTTATTTCTCAGATTTACCGTATACCGTAGCTCGCAGGGCATTTTTCCTTGCACACTGAATGACCACCCTTCTTGCTCTTTGGAAAGGTCAAGGAGAAGCGTGGCCTTCCATAAGCTGTCACTGCTTGCAAGCGATGTGCATTTTAATTGTAGTGCAGTGCTGCAAGAAATAATCTGTCAAAAAGAGTGAGCTGTTAAAACAATTCATGGAAATTAGAATAAACCATGAATCACATTTAAGGGAAAATCATTAAGTTGATTATGTACCTGCTCATCATTGCCAGATACCCGAATCCTGTATGCTTTGGTGCGAAACGTAGAATGAGGCTGTGACATGCTTCCAATGTGGATGTCTGGTGTTTTCGGAGACAGGCGTCGTACAGGAGTAGGAGTAGACATGGCTGGGAGGAGGTCGCACTGCCCTGCCTTGTCATGTGTCACCATTTGTGTCTGATTAGCTTTAAAGAAAAACAAATAGAGGTTACAAGTAGGGTTGGGCATCGAGAATCGAGAATCGTTCGGAACCGGGACTAACTGTCCGGTTTTCCCGGAATCGTTCAAAATATTAATTTGCGATTCCTATGTTCGATGCTAGTTAGCCGACCGGAAGTAGCCGCCACCGAAAACCAACGAAGAAGAATTCACCGGAAGTGTGCATTCCGCGATTGAAAGCTTACTAATTAATAAAATGACCAGTCAGGTCAGTGCAGCACTTGCAATAATTTTATATCATGCAAAGGAGGGTGGAGAAGTAAAATAGTGTCCCGTATTTGACGGCTCCACCGGATTATTTTCGCTTCGTATCCGACCGGAAGTACAGAGTGGTCCGTCTGCAAAACGCTCCGCCGAACTTTTCGCCAATCGCTACCTCTTCGGCTCCATCAGGTAAATAAATAAACTATGAACTACATCTCATACCAACATTAAGGCAGCTAACAAGTTATACTCCGCTTAAAGCGGTAAGTCAGCTCAAATACAAACACGATGCTAACGTTAGCTTGTATTTTTTTCTTCTTAGACAAACGACCTGAAATGGCTTCACAGTGTTCACCAGCGTCCAAGGTAAAAACGTCAGTGTAACTGAATTAAGAGTGCCACAGAACTGTTACAGCATATGTTGTGAAAAGGTTGCATCCCTTTTCAGATGTGAATTCAACCATGGATTGCACTTACATTGCACTCAAATCCAACACTTATTAACATTCTTAATCCATTTAAAGTTCTCTGTGTCTTTTAAAATGTTTTAATGTCTCTAGTTTTCATTATTATATAATTTCTGTTTATGTTCTCTTCCATTCCATTATGAGTGAATGTCACAGTTTGAAGAATTATTGAATAGGTTAGTTAGGCAATAACAACAGAGCTAATAATTGTACACATTCTCAGTCTTAAAAATGATTTAATAATCTCTTTTTACTGATAATACTGATAAACCTGTTGTTTGTTTAGGAACTTCCTGCAGTCTGTCCAGAAAGTCTCCACTGGAGGAGCGTTTTGCTAAGGAAGAGGCACAACATAATGTCACAGCTCCATGTCCATGAAGAAACAAATGGAGAGAGGGCTGCAGATACCAGGACATCCCACCAGCTGTGTCATGATCCACGTTCTGTCTGTTTGTCATGTCATGTTCACAGCAAACACATCATTGTTCCCTCCTCCCACATGCCCAATGCCTCATTAACGATCATTGCACTCACCTGTTTGTTCCTGTATTTAAGCCCCACGTCCACAGTCATTCCTTGCCAGATTTATGAACGGTTTTGCCTAGTAGTTATCCAGCGCCCATGTCTTGTCCTGTCTTGCCTGCTACGACTCTGTTTTGGTTTTTTGGTCTCACGTCTCTCGCCTCAGCCCCTATTGGTACTGTCTCGGACTCTGCTTCCCTGGTTTTGACTCCTGCACACGCTACTGGACTTCGCCCTCCTGCCTCTCCCCTTGTCGGACCTGTTCAGCCATCTGCCTCACGGAAACGAACCCAAGACTGCCTTTCACGACCACGAGTAAAGCCTGCCTCTTTCAACTTTATTCGCCTCTCTGCCAACCTGTGTATGACCTCGCTTCGAACCAAGGAAAACCCCCTTCGTGTGAAAGTCCGCACGAAGCATCAACGTAAACAAGGAAGTAAATCCGGACTACGTCACTACCGGCCTACGTCATCAAGGAATTCCCTTCCGATCAAAAACAGCCTAAAAAGGTTAGTGTTTTTATTAAAGATAAAAACATCTACCTGTTCAAATCCTGTCACTAATATTATAATCTCTTGTGCAGAACTCAAGTTACCGGTGACGATCAGGACCCATTCCAGCTTCCTGTTTCTCAATAAAATTGTTAAAACTTTTCCAGTGTTCGGTTTATTAGTGAAACTCAAAAACTCAGTCATGACATTAAATCTGGCCAAACAGAGTTTCACTACCACACTGGTTAACAATTTTTTTGAAAACAAACAAACTGATCAGTCAAGTGTCCAGTTTACAACCTGTCTCTCACCTCATTCTGATTCTAGAACTGAGTATCTGGCGCCATCTGTTGGACTAGCCCAGTCATCACAGGCCATGGCTTCCAAGGAACCTAAACTGACTCCTCCTGAGGTTTTTTCTGGTGACTCATCTCAATGCAGACCATTTCTGACTCAATGTGAAATACAGTTTGAACTACAACCCTCTGCTTTTCCATCTGAACGTTCAAAGGTGGCCTATGTAGTCTCCTTATTATCTGGCAAAGCTAAAATTTGGGGCACTGCTGAATGGGCAAGAGACTCACTGATCTGTTATAAGTACAGAGATTTTTCTGCTGAACTAATGAGAGTGTTTAATCATGTTCTTCCCACTCAAGAGTCAACCAGAGGACTTCTGAAATTACGTCAAGGCAACCACAGAGTCTCTGAATTAATCATAGATTTTCACACTCTGGCTGCTGACAGTGAATGGAATGAGAAAGCTCTTCAAGATATCTTTTGGCAGGCTCTCAATGACGACATCAAGGATGAGTTGGCTGCACGTGATCCTCCGTCCACCCTCAGAGAATTGGAGGCAGTGGCCTCCAGGATTGATTTACGCCTTCAAGAACGTCGCAGAGAGGTGAGGCAAACTCGGTCTGAAAGGGTAATGTACTCAACCCCCAGATTCTTCACCCCAGAGCCAAAACCACTTTCACCACCCTCACCATCTGCAGAGGAACCCATGCAAATTGGAAGGTCCAGACTGTCTCAACGAGAGAGAGAAAAGAGGCTTCAGGAGGGATTATGCTTTTATTGTGGAGTTGCAGGACACCAAGTTGCTACATGCCCGGTCAAGTCCAGAACTGCTCACCAATATCCAAAATATAGAGCCGCCACCTCCTCAACAGGACCACCTCTACTTCACGTCAGCGCAAACCTCCAAGCCAATGGTAAGGAAATACCAGTAAGACTTTTTATTGATTCTGGTGCAGACTCTGAATTTATGGACATTAATTTTGCAAAATCTCTGAACCTCCAGACGTTTCCTACAGAGATACCTCGCAGAGTTCTAGCTCTAGATGGTCACCCTATCAATCAGACTAGTATGGTAACACAAGAGGTTCAACTCCAGATTTGTGGTAACCATGTCGAGAAAGTAAGATTCTTCCTCATCAACTCTCCAGATTTACCCATTGTGATGGGAGCTACTTGGTTGAAGAAACACAATCCTCAGATCGACTGGAGAAGCAGCAACATCCTGGGGTGGTCTGAGCAATGTTTATCTTCTTGTCTACAATCTGCACAACAGACCAGTGATATTATCAAAATAAAGGAGGAGACTCCAGATCTGACTCATGTTCCTCATTGCTACCACGATCTAGCCAAAGTTTTTAGCAAAAGTAAAGCTATGTCTTTACCACTCCATAGGCCCTACGACTGCTCAATTGAGTTATTACCAGGCACTACACCGCCAAGGGGACGCTTATTTTCTTTGTCCCAGCCCGAACAAAAAACTATGCGAGAATACATTTCTGACTCCCTGAAAGCAGGAATTATCAGACCCTCATCGTCACCTGCAGGTGCTGGTTTCTTTTTTGTTGGAAAGAAGGATGGGTCACTTCGACCATGCATTGACTATCGTGGGTTAAATGACATAACCGTAAAGAATAAATATCCTCTGCCTTTAATGACTTCTGCATTTGATCTAATTCAGGGTGCCAAAGTATTTACCAAACTGGATCTTCGTAACGCATACCATCTGGTCAGAATTAAGGAAGGAGATGAATGGAAGACTGCTTTCAACAAACTCAGAATAAAAAGGAAGCTCCAGTCTCAAGGAGTGACTCGCGTACGGAACAGGTTCTGAGTGACAGCTGTGTTCGACTGGGACTAATTCAAACAGTAGGAACTGTTTTTGACTCACCGACCCATAGAGCTCTCCTTTCTCATTCATGCCGAGGTAGAGTCCAGCGTCCACCCCCCTGATGCTGACCAGACCCACTGCCAGGCTGATGAACTCCAGGATACCTGAGGTCAAACACATACAAACAGGTCAGGGAAGGACCCCGAAACACACTAGACCACAGAGGAAACAGCTACAGGTGATCACGGAGTAAAACCTGTAAAACTTGCTTGTATTCAAAGCATGAGCATATACACACACACACACACACACACAAATGCTAGAACCGCAGTGGGGAGGGACTGCTGTATTACAGTGAATTGTGCATGTAGATTCTCAGGCAGAATGTGATGCATTTTCCCCTGCTAATTTCAAACCACTATGCTAATAATAATAATAATAATAATAATGAATTCAATTTATAACGCACTTTTCATTAGTGAAAATCTCAAAGTGCTACACACATTGAATGCTACACACATTCATACACCGGTAGCGGCAGACTACCATGCAAGGTGCTTTCCAGTCCTACCGGGAGCAACTCGGGGTTAAGTGTCTTGCCCAAGGACACAACGACACATGGTGTGGGGAACCGGGATTCGAACCGCCAACCTTCCGATCGGGGGACGACTGCCATTACCACTACGCCACGGCCACCCAGCTAATACAGCTAGTTGAATGATGGCTGACGGGGGTGGAGTTAACACTTCTTTAAAAAGTTCAGTTCAATTTAATTATGGGGAGTACTTCTGTACAGATGTTATCTTGTTGAGACAACTTAGTAGATTATGCATTCTATATATATATATACACTACCGTATTTTTCGGTGTATAGGTCGCACCTTTTTATCATTTTTTCATGGCCTGCGACCTATACTCAGGTGCGACCTATATATGGCTTTTTATCACTTTCGGCGAAACAAATTTTAAATCCAGCTCATTTCACAATTACGTTCATTTATTAAGGAAAAGTTCAGCTCAGACACATATTTGCTATAATTTTTATCAAACAAATAATTGTTTTTAAGTGTTAATCTTCTTAAAAGCCTTGCTGTGCGCTCCTGTGGCAGACATTTGCAGCAGAGCTAAACGTAGGTGCGACCTATACTCCGGTGCGACCTATCTAGGGATTTTTCCAATCTATTGGTAATAATTGGACAATGCGACCTATACTCCGGTGTATATATATCGACCTTGACCTCTTTAAGTGGCTTTAAACATCTGTTAAGTTCCTGGCAAAAACCAATGCAGACATGTTCCTGTTTTACATCACCTTACAACCCAGCTGTTGTCAGGGACCATCTGAATCGCCACTAACCCATGATACGCCAACTAAAAAATTAGATAAAGACTAATAGTAGTTGATAGCATTAGCGTGTTAGCTTAGCATTAGCATCACCTGTTAGCATATGAGATAACATCAGCACCTTGTTACCTGAGGTCAGGTGGGTCACCTGTAGGGATTTGGCATGAAAATAAGGTGTTAGCCTAGTATGCTAGTCAGCATGCTAATAAAGTCTAAGCTACATGGACGAAACTCGGGTATGTTGATAAGCATCAGATGATGATCAAGATAAGGTAGCTAATTAGCCTGATCAGATCAACGATACACCAAGAAAACCATTTACAGCTGGAGTTATTAGATTTCACTTCCTGCCTCAAACCTTCAACAACCCCAAGTAGGGAACCCATACAATCTTCACCATAGTTTTGAGATATTACATGCAAATCTTCCATGAAAATATGTGACTCGAATGGACAAGTTGCTCTGACCTTTGATAGAGGTATAGATTCTAGATTCAAGGTGCCTTTACATGTCATTCACATAAAATGTGGTACATGAGGTGGAATGAAACTGTGTACTCAAGGTCCCAGTTACACCCAAAATAACAAAAATATAAAGTATAAAAAAGAAACAGTATACAAGGATTTAAGACATATGCTGAACAATAATAATGTAATATACTTTGTATATACAGTAGTAGTGTATTAAACAGCAGCCTGAACATGAGTCTGTTGTGTCTAGCCAACAACATAAACCAAGCAACAACAAAGAATAAACATGTAGATGTATTTATCTATTCCACCCGATCTATCCAAAACCAAAGGCTTAAAAATAATGAAAACAAAACCACAAAGTTCTCTGTGACCAGGGATTGAACCCAGGTCTCCTGGTTCCCAAACCAACTCCCCCACCACTGACCCAACTAGCCATTCATGCATTGCTCCTCCATCGCACAGTATTAAAACAAATACAACCAGATAGTTTCGATGAAGTGAAAAATATTCTTAAATAAATAAGTTAAAATATACAAATAACTAGTGCCATTCCGAAACCTCGTTCTACAGGTGTGCAGTGGAGAGCGTCCTGTGCTCCAGCATCAACGTGTGGCATGGAGGCTGCACAGTTGCAGAGAGGAAAGCTCTACAGAGAGTGGTGAAGGCTGCACAGAAGTCTGTGGGAGTCAGTCTCCCCACCATCACAGACATCTACACCTCCAGATGCAGAAAAAGAGCCACCTGCATCATGAAAGACCTCACTCACCCAGCACACTCACTCTTTGCACCACTCCCCTCGGGACGGAGGTTGAGGAGCATCAAATGTAGAACCACTAGACTGAGGAACAGCTTCTACCCTGAGGCTGTCAGACTCATGAATAAATAAATAATAAGAATAAACACTGCAAAATGTCACATCATGCTGATACTGATCTGTTTCTTGTTGCTGCGTTCATCTGTGACTATCTGCGTTCATCTGTGACCATCTGCTCATGTTCGTGCTGCTGTTTATAATGATGTTTTTCTACTACATTAGGGCTTAGTGTATTACTAGCTGATGTCTCTCTTAGTTAATCCTAGATGTTATTATTGTTTTTCTCTTGCATTTGTTGTTGGATGTAACTGGGACCCTGTGTACATAATCTCGTTTTCAACACATGTACTACATGCGGTGCAAATGACAATAAATTCTCTCTGACTCTGACTCTGAAAGCTATAATATGCTTTGTTGGAGATCTTTTCAGGAGTGTAATGTACCACTTCCATATAAGGTATGAACTGCAGCGCGGACCTGCTCATCTCTGCAGGGGATTGGCTCTGCTTGAACCACTTTTGTGACGTCAGAGTGTACAAGACACGTCAGAGTGAACAGTCCTTGACCAATAAGAAAATTAAGCTGCAATACCTATGTTCAACCCATAGGACTACCGTAAACACGGTTTTAGACCAAATATTGCCGATTTACACAAACACGAACAATTACATGAAAATTAACACAGACATAGTGCTATGAAACATTTTAAACACATTCTAGGAGTTTATCAGCTAAAAAAAGTTAAATTTCGGTTTAGTTCCTCTTTAAGATAGAAATAATGTAAAATGAAAACTATTCAATTTTAAAGTGCGACTAAACCCAAAATTAACTTTTTTTAGCTGATAAACTCCCTAGAATGTGTTTAAAATATTATCTAGCACTATGGCTGTGTTTATTCTCACATAATTGTGCATATCTGTGTAAATTGGCAATATTTGGCAATATTTGGTCTAAAAATGTGTTTACGGTAGTTCTATGGGTTGAACTGGGGTTATTACACCTTAATTTTCTTATTTGTGCAAACGCTCATGTGTGACATGTCTGCTCATGTGTGATGTCACACAGGTGGTTCAAGCAGAGCCAATCCCCTGCAGAGATGAGAAGTGCATACCTTATATGGAAGTGCTGCATTTCACTCCTGACAAGCGGTTTTATTTTTCTTTTCATTTTCATTTTTTTAGGCCTTTGGTTTTGGATGGAATGGGTGGAATAGATAAATACATCTACATGTTTATTCTTTGTTGTTGCTTGGTGTATGTTGTTGGCTAGAGGTTTAATTTGTTTTAGGTTGTTGCAGGTGGAGGCGTGAACAAAAGCACAACTCTACCTCCACCCTTCCTTGTCTCTCGACACGCCCATTTTCAGGGAGATTTTGGAAGGAGGAGTTACCGTCTCAACCTGGGTTTAGTTTCACTTTAACAATTCGTTTAAGGAAATGAGGTCAATTTGTCCTCCAGTAGTCTAAGCCTATGGCAGCAGAACAAAAACCAACCCTAAGTATAGGATTGATCAAAAAGGAAAGTCTTATGCCGGGCAGCACGGTGTCACAGTTGGTAGAGTTGCTGCCTCTCAGTGAGCAGGTTGCCCCAGTTCAAAATCCTGGTCCGGGGGCCTTTTTAGGTGAAGTTTGCATGTTCTCTCTGTGCATGTGTGGGTTTTCTCCTGGTAATCTGGTTTCCTCCCACAGACCAAAAACATGTTAAGCAACACTAAATTGTCTCTAGGTGTGAGTGAGAGAGAGAAAGATTGGTTGTTTGTCTGATTTGTCTATACTGTTTGTGTCCCAGTGATGGACTGGAGACCAGTCCAAAGTGTCCCTGGCCCCTTGCAGTGATGGCTGGATATGGGCACCAGTGACCCCTGAAAACCAAAAAAGGAAGGAGCGGGTAAAGATAATGGATGGACGGAAAGACTTTAGTCCAGTCTTAAAACTGGACAATGTGTCAGCCTCATGGACAGAAACTGGAAGTTGGTTCCACAAGAGAGGAGCTTGATAACTGAAAGATCTTCCTCCTATTCTGCTTCTGGAAACTCTATAGGAACCACAAGTAAGCCTGCAGTCTGAGCGCGAAGTGCTCTGTTAGGAAAATATGGAACAATGTAAGAAAGTTCATGCTCAATAATCCAGGTACCAAATCCAATAATTATCCGTCGGGTCATCTGGACAGTTTCTTTTTTATAGAAACGTTTCACCCTCTGGAGGGTTTCATCAATCATAGGACTTCCAGCAAACTGTTCCCCCCACCAAGCAGTAAACACCTTAAGTAGACCAACCAGTTTGCTGGAGCCAGGATGGTTTCTGGAGGCCGTCCTGTCTCTCGTCGACTCCTCCCAGGCAGGCAGCCACAGCCAAAGTGGTTCAAGAGGAAGCCAGGATGGTTTCCAGCAAACTGGTTGGTCTACTTAAGGTGTTTACTTCTTGGTGGGGGAAACAGTTTGCTGGAAGTCCTATGACTGATGAAGCCCTCCAGATAGAGGGTGCAACGTTTCTATAAAAAAGAAACTGTCCAGATGACCCGACTGAGAATTATTGGATGGAACAATGTGATCTGTAATATAAGATGGAGCTAGGTTGTTGAGAGCTTTGTAGGTTAGAAGTAAGATTTTGAATTCAATTCTGGACTTGACAAGGAGCCAGTGGAGAGAAGCTAAAACTGGAGAGATATGATCTCTCCCTCTAACTCCAGTTAAGACTCTGGCAGCAGCATTTTGGATCAACTGAAGACTTTTTAAAGAACTATTTGGACACCCAGATAACAAACCATTGCAATAGTCCCGTCTAGACCAATGATTCAATTTGAGCCAGATCATGACAGAACAGGGTCCGGGAACTCTCTTTTTTTGACAGGGTGCGTTCCAGTAACTGTTTGCTTTGATCTGTAACTCAGTCGTATTAATAATAAAGTTATGAACAAATTTGACTGCCTTGAACAAATCAAATTTATGTTGGATATGTAAACTGAAAACATAAACACTAGTTTTAAACACAACAGCATACGGTCTGCCTCTTCCGGTAGCATTCATGTGTCTACCCTTAAAACAACCTCCGCCCCTAAAAGAATGGTGGGGGTGAATGCTAAGCTAACCAGGCAGTCGTATGTGGGCAGGAGCCCACAGGCAGCTGCAGGCAGGTGTATGGAGGTTCACATGTGGAGTCAGACATCAACGAGCAGGGACAGAGTCGGGCTTGCCTACGAGCCCAACTTACTTGACGGTTCAGTCAAGTAAAGAGGGGGGGTCGACAGAATAGACTATATGCCATGGACTCCCGTTCCAGCACTTCCGCATTCGTTACCCGGGCAGCGCACTTCCGGTTAGCGGGAATGACACGAACATAAATGAGTAAATACAATTAATAAAACCACATACACACCAATAATAACTCTATACACATACAAATCCATATAAATCTATAGCGACGTTTCCCCTACGGATAGCCACGATCCATTGTCGCCCTAATGGTGTGGTCACACCGAACAGCGTTTCAACCTCCAAAAAGCTCGTCACGCACGCAAGTGGACGCACTTGGTGTCGGGACCTACTTGGACCAGAAAGCCAGAACGCGAAACTGCTGCGGGGTGTGTGGGAGGAGCTTACCGGTATACAGAGTCCTGCGCACAGAGTCCTGCGCACTCCGCCAGGCGAGGAGCTTTTTATTTCCGTCTCTGTGGAGCAGACTTGACTGGTCGTGAAGGACTTGTCGCGAACACACAGCTACAATGAGTTTCTCTTCCATAGTACACGACCTCGCGGGTCTTTTCTGTGTCCCACAAACAATACGTCACATAGTGCGCGCGCACCCTCGTTTCCGCGTCACATAGGGACTCTCCCCCTCTCTTCTCCTCCTCTCTTCTCCCCCTCTCTTCTCCCCCGACTCTCCCTGATTGGTTGACACACCAACCAATCAGGGAGAGTTGAGCGGCGTTTGAAAGTTTGAACCGCGAAATCTTCAGCATGTTGAATGCGCGGTTTGGAGGCTGAAGCCGGTTCACGTGCACGGAAAACGCTTTCCAGCACGCTCAACATGCACGCGACGTGACGCCCGACGCCAAGACGTGGCTGGAAGCGCGTCCCCCATTGACTTTACATGTAAACTGGACACTCCTGCTGCTGAAAAGCTGTTCGGTGTGATCACAGCATAACTCCCTCTCGGCGGGGGAACGGAACAGCCGTAACCACCGGTGGGCGGAAACACAACAGAACTCACTTGTAGTGTCAGTGGCTCACAGCCATTTCCCGTTTCGGGTCGTTGTCATGGTCTGCTACTAGGAGCTAATGCTAACAACAACGGCAGTGGATGGGACCCGGAAGTGGCGGACGTGGGTTGTATTTTAACGGAAGTAAGTCACCACTACCCGTGGCATGCGCGTAGCCAGGGGGGGTTCGGGGGGTTCGAACGAACCGCCCACTTTGCCTATGAAGTCCCGCCTACAACTCCCGCACAACACAAGTTCTGTGTTAAGAGAGGTGGAAAGAGAAGGTATGGAGACACCGCTAATGTCGAACCGGTTAACACCATAGACTTAATAGACCTGGTTAACACAAACGCCCTTTTTTTTTATCCAATAAAAGACAAATGTAAAATTAGTTGAAATATTGCCCACTTTGATGATTCAAGTTCAACCAAGTGAGGATCGAACCCGAGTCGAGAGAAAGTTTGGAGTGGCAACCCGACGCGTTTCCAGTGAACCACCGAGGCGTGTTGCTCTTTCCAGGTCCACTTTTTCTTATAAATGAACCACCCCTCACAAAATCGTGGCTACGCCCATGACCCGTGGCATACAGTCTATTGGAGTGTTAACAAATGTAGGTAAACGTAGATGTTTAACAACCTGTTAAAATACACCAAAATGCAGGAAATCACCTCTACTTTAATCAAAATTTTCTGGGGGAGGACCTCCAGAGCCTCCCCTGCCCCCCACCCCGTCCTGTTTTTAACCCAGCAGTTTTTAGTGTGCATGTTTGACTGCGTTCTGCCACTCACGCCTCAAAAAGCTTTAAGATATGTCTTACAGTTTTCTCTCGGTGGCTGTTTGTTTGAGGCCTCACCTGAGAGCTGTCAGGAGCGAGAGACACAGATACAGGGTTACCATGGTGATCAATGGAACTTCTCGCAGCAGCTTTAACATTTATTTAGATTTTGGAATCTCGACAAACTTCTTATGCAATTCATACATCAAAATTGAGACTTCAGGTACGCTGAAGGTTTTGCAGCTCAACAACTTGCTCAACAAGTCTCCAGAGCAGGGGTGTTCAGACTTTTTCAGCATGCGAGCTATTTTTGAAATGATCAAGTCAAAGTGATCTACCTACTATAAGGCCCCGTTTACACGAAAACAACCTGTGGAAACATTAGTGATTTTTCAACGTTTATTGGGGGTAATAAACAAAAAATAAGCTGGTTTACATGAAAAATGCTGTAGTTTTCATGTCAGTCGGGTTGCCAGATAAGAAATTATGAACTATAGTACAGTACTGTGGCTTTAAAATGATAGTATTTTGACCTAAACTGTTGTGTTTGCTGAGTAAAGATGTTCTAAGATTCAATTCAATTCAGTTTATTTATATAGCGTCAATTCACAAAAGAAGTAATCTCAGGGCACTGAACAGACAATTAATTTTTTTATGTCATGCTGCGATCTACCAGTACTACCTCAGAGATCTACCAGTAGATCGTGATCTACGTAATGAGCACCCCTGCTCCAGAGGGACCGTATTGAACTCATTGTACCTTTCTTCTCATCCTGCCTCGTGCGGAGATCCCCAGCGGCTGTTTAGGACACGCTAATGGAGCTGAGCGGCGGCTAACTTGTTGTCTGACTTCCAGGAAGTGACAGTAAACCTGGACTTCAAAGGTGGAGGCAACAAGTGGTAAAATTAAAAGCCATGCAGAGGTTAGTCAGAGAGGATCCAGCTGTGGCGATGCAGAGGTTAGTCAGAGAGGATCCAGCTGCTCCGACTGGCAGAGGCCAACAGCTTCCACCCACCTGGTCTCCACCTCCTCCAACTCATCAGATGCCAGAGAAGATCCCTCTATCATTTCTTTTTCTTTTTCTTTGTTTCTGTGGAGGGGGGAAGAGTGCGTTTCATGTCCCTCTAATCAAAGCCACGTCTCACACAGGCCTTGCATTCTTTTTTTTTATACATTAATTTAAAGCTGTAAGTGAAGTCAGAGACAAACAAGCATGCGGACCACCCATCCCTGCCTGTTTTTTTTTTTTTTTTTTGGCTCGAGCCTGAACATTAAACCTCTGGATTCCGCAGTGGTCACGCTTTAATCCTGAGTTATTCGTTTCCGCAGCGGGCGAGCCGGCCTGCACCTGTGACACGGGACCGGCGCCGAGCCGTGCGCCCCCCGTCTGACCTTTGACCCCTGCTTGTTCAGCTTCTCCTTCTCCCACGACAAAGAGCTCCACTCGGGGACACTTAATGCTGAACGTGGGAGTCATTCCTGCATGTGAGTGTGGCAGCCTCGTTTTAGTTATTGATGGGCAGACGGCGCAGCGGCGGAAGCGCATGCGCAGCTGCCAGCTTGTGTTGTTTGCGGCTGCGAGGAGACACCTGCGGCTCACGCGCATAGGGGATTGCATGGCATTGCTCTCCAGCGTTCGAGGTGACACAGACGCACAACTTTGCTCCACTGGGATGGTTAAGTATGGCAGGCCGTTGTAACATATAATCAAATTCAACTAGTACTGTATATATTTCAAAGTTCATGCAACTAGTATATACTTTTTTTGTTGTTAAAGCCTAATTAGTGTTCATGTTTGTAAAAAAAAGAAATATATATATATACATTCTACTGTCCTGAACTGAAATTAAAGTTATTCAAAAATAACATTTGTACTTTAAAACCCATTTCAAGGTGAGGGTGAAATATTAGGAAAGTTCAAAAATGACAATCCATATGTTGATGTGTTCATGAGTTGCATACATGCATCATTTTGTTCTTTTTGGTCAAAGAAATATTTACAATAACCGGAGGACCCTTTTCCTGCTTACAATGAACTTTTCGGATATCTCAAAATGTTGTCCACTTTTTTCATTCATGTAAACTTGGCTTTCAGCTCCAGATGCACACAAGTTTATAACATCTGGAATAAACATTTGAGGTTTCTGAGACTGGATCCGTACAAAGAGACGCTCACATTATCTAAATTACAACAGAGCTCTCATTTTTGTTTTACAAAGTCCTTCGTTTAAAGATATTAATGGATATATAAAATGCCTTTTGAGATAAATCACTTGTTTCCTGTCTCTTTAGTCTGAAATGGCTTTATAGTCACAATATGAATTATGAATGTTCCTGTTTATCAGTTCTTATATAAAATGATTTCTTCAATTAGCTGAAATGCAGGTTTCTCCTTGTGAAACTTATATTTCAAGTACAAAGTATTCACAATAGACAGACAGACAGACAGACAGATAGATAGATAGATAGATAGATAGATAGATAGATAGATAGATAGACAGACAGATAGATAGAGATAGATAGATAGATAGATAGATAGATAGATATAGATAGATAGATAGATAGATAGATAGATAGATATAGATAGATAGATAGATAGATGATAGATAGATAGATAGATAGATAGATAGATAGATAGATAGATGGATGGATGGATGGATGGATGGATGGATGGATGGATGGATAGATTGAAATTAAAAAGACCCATGACATTAAATAAATCCAAGTCAAATAAATCAACTTTCCTTGTAACTTTTTTAATTCATCAAATAAACTAAAACAGTCAGTTCATCTGGAGCTGAGGGTTCTTTTAGAAAAGTGAAGCAGTTTGTCTTGGTGCTTGAAATATCAGAACATGACACACAGCATTCTCAATAGATGAATTAAACCCCAAATCAAAATGCCTCCTTTGAAAGCTCTTGACTATTATATAATAATTTGGCTTGCCATACTGTCACATCTGCCTAACTGAACCAACTTTGCCTTGTTTTAGAGTGTAAACCATTCGTGCTCACTTTGGAACACACTACAGATCTGTCCCCGCCCGGGTATCTAATGTAACAACTTGAGTGAAATCTGAATCAGCTGAAGCTGCAGCGGGACATCTGAATCAGCTGAAGCTGCAGCTCTGAATCAGCTGAAGCTGCAGCGGGACATGTGAATCAGCTAAAGCTGCAGCTCTGAATCAGCTGAAGCTGCAGCTCTGAATCAGCTGAAGCTGCAGCGGGACATGTGAATCAGCTAAAGCTGCAGCTCTGAATCAGCTGAAGCTGCAGCTCTGAATCAGCTGAAGCTGCAGCTCTGAATCAGCTAAAGCTGCAGCTCTGAATCAGCTGAAGCTGCAGCTCTGAATCAGCTAAAGCTGCAGCTCTGAATCAGCTGAAGCTGCAGCGGGACATGCGAATCAGCTAAAGCTGCAGCTCTGAATCAGCTGAAGCTGCAGCGGGACATGTGAATCAGCTAAAGCTGCAGCTCTGAATCAGCTGAAGCTGCAGCGGGACATGTGAATCAGCTGAAGGAGGATGCGTAAAGTTGCTCACCAAACCTGCTGTGGTCCTGCCTCGTGCCGTGCACGGTGCCGTTGGGCAGTACCTCCAGCTGGAAGCCGGTCCTGCAGTAGAGCTGCCTCCGCCTCAGGATGCCTTTGAGGTGTCCAAAGTCCGTGGGTGCGCCCTGCTGCAGCCTGCCTTCAATCTGGCCCAGCCGCTCCGTCAGCCCCACGGGGGGCTCGGGCAGGGGCATGCTGTTCCCCAGCGAGGGGAAGCTCTGTAAATCCAAGTCCAGCTGCGTCCCCAGAACACTGCCCACCTCCGCCATGGTGTGCACAGCTGTCAAATTCAGCGAGGGCATGTTGAGGTGGAGGAGCGAGTCAGAAAGTCCGGTCCATTCACCGTGCGCAATCAGAACCAAGAGGAAGAATCAAACCTGCACATCCCGCGCGCGCACCACTGCTCCTCCAAAACATAATAATGTCAAAAAATATCCTCGTGCAGCCAGGGACTCCTCTGCTCTTATCATCACTTTGATGTGTGTGTGTTCATCACACGCCAGGACTCGGTTATATACATCCTCCCCACGCGCGCTCACATTGGAGGGACACGCAGAGACAAGCCACGCCTGGCTGCTGGCATCCCTTCTTCTTCTTTTACGCGCATCACTTTGCTCCACTTCACGCGCACTTTGGGACTCGTTTTTGCTTATCTCCTCCTTTTTACAGCTGATGGTGTGTGAGAGAGCCGAGGCTCGCGCGGAAGCTTCTCATCCAATCACATCACGAGCCGCAAAGACTGCGGCTGCTGCGCTCTGGTTTGCGCGCGCTCATCCAGTGCGGGACAACATTAAAACAACAACTTCGCAGCATGAAGAACACTTTTTCCCACAAAAGACACTTCTTTTGGTTTAGTTTGTCACAAAAAATGG
>JBBPBX010051452.1:7278-24583 GCA_038048925.1 Garcialebias charrua
TATATATACATATATATATACATATACAGTATATATACATATACAGTATATATGCATTAAGATACAGCGTGGCTTAATTGTGGCTGATAAATTTTAAAAAGGCAGCCTTTGTATCTGAGCAATGTAGGAACAATCTGTCCATAAATAAACTACATTTATTATTGTGAGGAACTTTTGTTATTTTTCACATAAGTTTTTATTAACGTGCTCATAAAGAAGTTTGCCTTTCTTTTCATGTGCCCAATATTGCCTAATTTAAGACAATAGTTTGCCAGAGTGAGGACAAAATCTTACAATGTCTCTTATTTCCATGCTGGATTAACATGTTTTTTTGTTTTTGTTTTTTTTTTATCTCTAAAATATTTATTATAATAATTTCTAAAAAAGAATAATTAAAAAAAAGCATTTGAAACATATAAATTTGGATCAAGAGAGACAGCAGAATTGTTGGCAAAATGTAGCAAATATGTTCACATCTATTTAAAGGAGCTGTATGTAACTTTTCTAACAATATATTTTTAACATATTTCTTCACTCTGTCACTACCTCCTGACATACTGATTTTAGACAAGTAATCTCTGAAAAAAACTATTGTCCCCTTGCTTCTCTAAAAGCATTTCTAAAAAGCCACAGTGACCCACCGTTAACCAGCCAATAAAAACAGAGTTTGTAACCAGCCAATAAAAACAGAGCTTGAATTTGAATCAGCCAATAAAAACAGAGCTTGAATTTGAATTTCAGCAGAGCAAGGGCAAGAGCAAGCCTCAGAGCCATATATGGCTCTGAGGGGGAGGGACCAGAAACGTGTCTCTGTTCAAAATTTTCCTAAGTTCCAGCGTGTTCCAGAAATTACATACTGAACCTTTAACTTCAATATCATCTGCAAAATCAAAAATATAAGTTAAAGCTGATTATGATCATCAGCTGACAATAAAATCTGACCTCCATCATAACCTTGAACTTTAACGCCCTTATAGAACCTTATAAACAGAACCTATTAGACTGCAGAGATCCTAACAGCAGCAGGCAGACTCTTCAGTTATCAGGGTTCTTCTCTCTTATGTAACCACTTGCTAATATGGATTTAAAAGGAACACGCCCATTTAAAGACAGGGCTTAAAACTTTCTTTAATGAAAAGATGTGACATTGAATGTCTTTGATTAAGATCTAAAAAGCTTAAACTGCTGAATGTTAAAATATGATTGCTCTTTCTCCACATGCTTTAAAAAAAAAGTTTTTATTCTAGATTAATGTAAGCACTAACATAACCGTAATTATTTTTTTCCCTCCTCTATCACAACTCCCCCCAATCTACAGTATTAACTTGTGCTTTTAAATGTACGGTAGTCATTTCCTCTTCCCATCCTCTCGTGCTCCAGCAGGTCACTGCAGATTGCTGCATTTCCTGAGTCTGGTTCTGCTACAACCCAAAGTGCCATCCTCTGACTGTAGCAGGCTGAAGTGAGTTATAAGTGGATTGAGTTTCACTGAAACGAATACTGTACATACTGGAATGACATGCACTGTATGTCACTGGATCTGAATTGGGCATTTCACTTGGTTTATAAAGTCTTTTGAAATTACTTTTGTTGATGAACAAGATTTACAAATAACCAGAACTAAACTGAAAAGTAGCTGTTCACATTTTAAAAGATTACATGTATCACTGGAATCATTTAATCATATCGTTTGAATTATTTTAATTATTTGAATACAAATTATATGATTCAAATGATTCAAATAATACAAATGATAGGATTCAAATGATTCAAATGATAGGAGTCAAATGATTCAAATGATAGAATTCAAACTATAAAAATGATAGGATTCAAATGATGACGTCTGATATAATAACACTTTATAAACGGTCTTAAAGCAGGGGTCACCAACCTTTTTGAGACTGAGAGCTACTCAGAGGGACCAAGTGACAAAAGGGGCTACTTGTTTGATACAAACATAAATTAGTATTATTAATAATACATTTACAGTACATACATGTGAATGTATGACGATGAATGTTAAGGATTCCTAACAATAAATATCTATAATGATATGGCAGATCTAATCAATTATTATTGATAATTAGTGGTTAAAACTCAATCGAGAACTCGTGTTTTCAGTTTGAATCCCTGTTAGAGCTCTTCTGTCTAACTATAAATTGCTCTAGGTGTCTGGGAGTGTGTTTGTCTCTGTCTGTGTCCCTGTGATGGACTGAAGGCCTGTCCAGGCTGTCCCCTGTCTTCATCCAAAGGTGAAGGTGCCAAAGGCAGCTCAGATAGTCTCATGCCCCCACCCCAACCCTGATTAGGAACACGGGGGAACTAATGGATGATTTACTATTGCAGAAAACAAATATTTAAACATAAAACGTTTATTTTATTATAATCTCAATTACAGGTAGTAACATTTGAAATTCAGTGCATTTTTTTAAAACACAGTTTTTACATTTTTAAATGTAACAGTACTGATCCTCAGATCCACAGCATTTTTAACTGATCATCGCATCTTTTATTTTTTTCAACAAATTACTTTTCACATTATTCATCAATGCTTCTTTCAAGACCTCCACATGTGAAAATGTGTCATGAAGAAAGACTGCTGTTTGCTCAAAGCTGCCTATAACTCCCTGTGTTTTCCTGCCCGTCGTGCCCTCTTCGACAGGAAGTTAGCATTAAAGCTAACGTGTTAGCTGGTGATGTGTTGCCCCACAAGGTTGCTAAGCTAAATATGTAAAACATTTTATTTGAAAAGTTTTCTTTAATTATTTTCATTTCAAATCTACATCCATGCAAATGTTATTACGAACATTTAAAAACATACAGTTAATAAAGATTTTTAGGCGGGGCTCCTCAATGATGAGCACTATTTTTAGAACATGCCCTGAGCAACTCACGTGGTGCCTGGGGGTAACCAGGTGCCCGCGGGCATCGTGTTGGTGACCCCTGGTCCAATGTATATAAAAAGCAGTCCTTTTGAATGTGCTGGAAGACTGTTTCAGTCAAGCAAATCTAACTGCAGTATTTTCTGGTATATAGGTCGCACCTGTGTGTAGGTCACATTGTCCAATTATCACCAATACAGTAGATTGGAAAAATCCCTAGATAGGTCACACCTACGTTTAGCTCTGCTGCAAATGTCTGCCACAGGAGCGCACAGCAAGGCTTTTAAGAAGATTAACACTTAAAAACAATTATTTGTTTGATAAAAATTATAGCAAATATATGTCTGAGCTGAACTTTTCCTTAATAAATGAACGTAATTGTGAAATGAGCTGGATTTTAAAATTTGTTTCACCGAAAGTGATAACAAGCCATATATAGGTCGCACCTGAGTATAGGTCGCAGACCTTGAAAAAAAAAACATAAAAAGGTGCGACTTATACACCGGAAAATACGGTACTCCCTTTCATGTTTTGCCAATTGTGCAAGCTAAAATACTATATTTTTTACAGTTAGTTTTGTGTTCTTATTTATTTAATCCCTAAAAATATATATACTTCTTAAATATCCACCTATTCCATAAGGTACAGTTCTTTTACTTTATTTTTTTTATGCTATAAGCATTTTTTTGGCAGTCCCCGTGTGTCATCAATCCCAGTACATTTATATATTTTATCCATCCTAGTACACTGCTAGTGAGAGCCCTCAGGGGATTTTATGCGTAATCAGAATCAAAATCAGAATAAGCTTTATTATCATTGTACCGAGATACAGCGAGAATATGTTCGTACAGTCGTCCGAAAGATGGGCAGAGTGCACATAGCTGCTGCTATGATAGCGCGGCCTCTTATCTTTTTCAGAATACAGGTAGTCCTCGACTTACGACGGAGTTCCGGTCCTATGCCGCATTGTAAAGCGAATTTCGATGTGAGTCGGAACATATAAAAAGATTAATTAAATTAAAAAAATTAATTAAAAAAACATGTACAGTACTGTACAGTTACCAAGCACTTAGCCTATCCTAACACAGTTTTTAAAGACGAAGGAGCAAGTTGAATCATCTCCCTCCTACCTAGCAGGCTCCATTCACATAAAGGGAGCTAGCTGGCTAACTACAGTAGCTTGATGTACCTGGCCTACCTCTGTCCGTCCGTCCATCCATCCAATATTTGTTTACGCAGTAAAACCGCCATCAGCTCGGTCCATCTGCCATCCATCTGCCGTATTCCGTTGTAAAACCGCCATCAACCTCTCTTTAAAGACGACGGTGCAAGTTGAATCGTCTCCCTCCTCCCTAGCAGGCTCCATCCACATAAAGGGAGCTAGCTGGCTAACTACAGTAGCTTGCTGTACGTGGCCTACTTCTGTCCGTCCGTCCATCCAATATTTGTTTACAACGTAAAACCGCCGTCAACCTCTGTCCAGAGCGTTTAATCTCTGCCTGTACTGTCCACTGCTTTGCTGATTCTGCCGTGAAGCTCCGTCCAGAGCAGGTCTTTCTGTGTTTTTCCGCTATCAAGCTACTGCTTCTGCCGGACCGGAAGGAACTCGGAACTCGGCTTTCAAAATAAAAGTTTTTTTTTTTCTCCTTCTTCCACCAAATGAATTGTTTTGTTCTGACCTTACTTATTTATCACTTGATTTATTGCGCAATCTCGCACGTGTCTCGGAGCGGCGCATCCAGGCGGACCTGAGCAGAGCGGAGGCAGTGGGCTTTGGACTCGCTCAGCTGCGACCTGCGGACCGGAGCGGGGCGGATCCGCGTGTGGTGTAATTTTGGTCTAAGCTTTTTTCGAGGCCAACCAGGGGTGTCAGATTTAGATCAGCCACAATTGTTGATTTTCTTCATGCAGACTGTTTTTCTTGACAACCTAGAGTCCTACTGGTACTTTCAAGATCCAAAATGGCCAGATTAGGGTGCATTCTACTGCTCAGTGCTTACGAGTCCCTTCAAGGTCGTTTCCAACATGCTGGCAAGTCCCAAAGCCGCATGTGGCCTGCAATTCTCACAAATCACTTCCATCTTATGGTTTAGATCATAAATAAGCTGATTTTGAGTCCTCAAAGCACGAACCAAACCTTCACAAGCAGGCAGCCTGACGAGGGCCAAATTAGCTGCAGCTTTCTTCTTGTACGAAGAACCAGCCAATTCCAAAAAGCAGGAAACCTGTTATCATAAATCTGACTGTATACGTTTTCTGTGTCCTCCTGAGATTCCCAGCGGGATATGAGGGCTCTCCAGGACCCTGTCTCTTTGTTGAAAATATTTTGTCGATTGTGCTGAAAGTCCAGCTGATCAGATCCATAACAGTAGTTCTTGTTTCGGAAGATGTGTAAAATAGGAGCTTCGATACACAGACAGAGAGAAAAAGCAGGAGGAGAACAAGAGAGGGAAGAAAATGCGTCCGCCTCGTACGAGAGCGAGTGATGAAAAAAAAATGCATGTAAATGTGCAAGTTTGACGTTCCCAACACTAAACTAATAAATAAGCATATTAAAACTATATTCAGAAGTACTGTAAATTCAAAGACATGAAGCATCTTGTAAACTCTTGTACTGTATTCATTTCAAACTGTTGAAGACCTACAGTAGAAAACGGTTTCTTTACGAGGACAAAAATGGCACCCAGTGCATCGTGACAGCTGTGAATAAAATTCAACCCTCGACTGTGATATTTTGTTAGCGTTGGCAGGCTCATTAGCTCTCTCCCCCAACAAAAGAGACAACACGTCTCCTACACCTCCATCTGTTGATTGCTCCCATTCCTTCCTTGTTCATTTAAAGAGTTTGCCCAGTATCTGCTGGGATACAGCCCACATTGTCAAGCAAAAATAGACAAAATAAACATGTTTGGCTGATTTACTACTGTTAGCATTTAGAGAGAATAAAGAAACAAATATAAAAATGAAGCTTCACTTCTCCCTCCATTTTAATAGTTGTTTACAAAACAAACGTGGAAAAAGAAAGTCTTTAGGTTGGGTGAGATCAAGCAGAAATGTTACACGCTGTACATAACATATTGTTAAAGAGAAGTGAAACAATACAAGGAAAAATGGTTGAAGAAAAACAAAGTCCAGATGGACGTTTCTGCTGCTAAATCCAGCTTTATTGTTTGGTTGTTGCAAAGCCAGACAAACAAGTGCAACAAAACATGTACCGGTAATTGATTCTACACATTAGCAATATTTTGTATGATTCGGTGTGAAATGTTTAGTTGTAAACAAATAAAAAAAATGTTGATTTCATTTACATAAAGCATTTATTTTGTAAACAATAACCTTCTTTGCTTGGGGTAAATACTTCTGATTTAACAAAATGTTTTATTATTACAATTGTCTGAGGTTAAGTAAACTTTTTAAACTCAACACTTCTTAATGCTAATTGAAATTAGAGCTGTAATTTTTAACCCGAACCCGGCTCAGCCCAACCCGGATTCCGAACTGGGCCAGGCCATAATAATGTGTGGGCTGGGCCGGTCTCGGGCTTTGATGCAGTTTTATGAATCATACAGCACAAATAAACCTAAATAAGAATGCACAACATAAAACTGTGTTAATCTTCTTGTTGAGGAGGAAGCAGGTCCAAACGGTCAGTTTAAAGAGGTTAAAAAAAAATTGTGTTAAGCTCAGATGAACAACCTGTCACTGACCACGTTTGAAATGGACTTGCAACCTGTCCAGGGTCAGGGTGAACCCCGCCTTTCGAACAGTGATGGCTGGATATGGGCACCAGCGACCCCCACTACCCGAAAAGGAAGAAGCTGGTAAAGATAATGGATGGATCAACTGATCACCAGCTGTGCGTGTCGCCGCACCTGCTGTCATCTGCGGTGAAGGAAGTTGTTGCAGCATCGACAAAAGCCAAAGCGAGCAGCGCGTTCAATTAAAGCCTTGTTCTACATTTTTGCCAATAATTTTGCTCTAAAAATATTTTTGTTCATCTGTACAATAGCCTATATTTACAGTTTTTTTTTTTTTAGGCTATTCGTTTTGTATGTTAATATCCATTTGGTGAAAAAACAAATCTTATATCTTCCTTTCTTTGAAATACATTTTTAAAATGTGTCAAACTGATTTGCTTACACAAGCAGTAAAAGCCCAATAAAAACAATGTGTTTTTTTTCCGGTTCGGGCCAGTTATTACAGTTATTTTGATCGGATCGGTTTGGCTTCGGAACACATGGTTACGGGTAGGGTCAGATTTTTTTAGGCCCGAATCTCCACATTGAGAGGAGCCACTTGAGGTGGCTGAGGCATCTGGTAATACCCACTGGGCGCCTCCCTACGAAAGTGCTTCGGGCATGTCCATCTGGGAGGAGAGCCTGGGGAAGACCCAGGACAAGCAGGAGTGAATATGTCTCTCTGTTGGCCTGGGAATGCCTTGGAGTCCTCCCAGAAGAGCTGTGGCTGTGGAAAGAGGTGTCTGGCCTCCCTGCTCAAGCTGCTGCCCCCACGATCCGACTTTGGAACAAGCAGAAGATAATGGATGAATAATTGAGTTTCACTTAGGGGCATAAATCAATTTACTTAAAGTTTAAACTAACTACACCTGCAATTCCATTTACCTCTCAGACATAGCAGCTGATAAGGCTTTAAAATCAATTAAACACATTATACTTGAGTTTTTAGTTTAGTGCATCACCTATGAAACCTAAACCTATCAAAACAGTTTCCCTGCATTGTTTGAAGTTAAATTTGCAAAGGAAGTTTTCTGAAAAAATGTTTTATTTGTATTTCGAATTGAATTAAATCAATATAGGGCAAAACAAATGAAAATCCCTGAATGCAAAATGCACACAGAGCTGTTTATTGCTTTCTTTCTTCTGCAGAGTAGAGATGTGCCAAGTCAACATAATTTGTTCCCCAGGATAGTCAATGCTGACACAGGTATTTGTGCTCAGACAAATCGCCTACAGCAGGGGTGCTCATTAGGTAGATCGCGATCTACAGGTAGATCTCTGAGGTAGTACTGGTAGATCGCAGCATGTCATAAAAAAATTGTCTGTTCAGTGCCCTGAGATTACTTCTTTTGTGAATTGACACTATATAAATAAACTGAATTGAATCTTAGAACATCTTTATTCAGCAAACACAACAGTTTAGGTCAAAATACAGGTGGTCCCCGACTTACAAGCGCTCTTACTTACGAGGTTCCGGACTTACAAGCTCACTAACAAACAGTAAATTTGTAAATAACATACAAAAAATACAGCAATTTTATGTGTTTTTAGATGAAAGTGTGTTAGCTAACCGTTTGTAAACGAGTTTCTGAGCATGTTTATGAACTAGTATGAACGTTGGTGTCGAAAAACGAGTGTTCGTAGTAGCGCTAGCATAAATTTTCCGACTTACGACAGAAAATCCGGACTTACGAGAACACGTGTTTCGTGTTCCGACGTACGAGATTTTTGTCTTACGAGATAGTCGTAGGAACGGAACTCGCTCGTAAGTCGGGGACTCCCTGTACTATAATTTTAAAGCCACAGTACTATAGTTCATGATTTCTTATCTGGCAACCCGACTGACATGAAAACTACAGCATTTTTCATGTAAACCGGCTTATTTTTTGTTTATTACCCCCAATAAACATTGAAAAATCACTAATGTTTCCACAGGTTGTTTTCGTGTAAACGGGGTCTTATAGTAGGTAAATCACTTTGACTTGATCATTTCAAAAGTAGCTCGCATGCTGAAAAAGTCTGAACACCCCTGGCCTACAGCATCTTCTTGATGCTCCAATTTTTTTCTTTTGATCTAGTTTTGTCTGTCGTTTCTGTTTCTCTCTTTTTTTTTGGAAGGGGGGGGGGGTTTGGCAGATTTTTCTTTTTGGGTGATTCTATTGTGACAAAATATTTGTGAAGAATTAAACAAAAAATTTACTTTGTTAGAAAAATAAACAACAATGTTCAAAGTAAAGGCTAGCTAAAGTTTGATGTGCAAAACAATAAAAAGCTGACTTGATTTCACAGCCATAGTTAAAAACAACATATTTCCTTACAATTCTAAGCAAGACACTTTAATGTACTGCATTTAAAACAGTAGAATTAGGAAAACAGAAATCATTTTTACGTCTTTGTGCATTGTCAACACAAAGCAGCAAACCTTTTGAAAGTGTCACAACTAAAAAAAAATCATTAAAAAAAAGACAATTACTTATTTTACTTTGCAAAGTTTACTTCACTACACAAACTTTTGCCTTCAGAAAAACATACATAATGGTAAGAATTCAGGAGCTGTTATTCCAGGTATTATTCTGATCCATTTTCTACCAAGGTCTTATTCACGCTGGTGTTTTCCTTTGAATCAACTCCTAAGCCACGGGTGTCCAAAGTGTGGGCCATGGGCCATTTGCGGCCCTTAGAGTGGTTTTGTGCGGTCCACAGCTGCAGTTTAAGAATGGTATCATTTTGGCAAGCAGGGTTAAGAGGTTGAAGAAGACTTTTTGCAAATTAGTTGGAAATCTTTTTGAATGTAATGTTTAAGTTTAACAGCAAAACAGATGAAAAACAATGTTTTCAAAATGAGCAATATCATCCCTGTCCCAAAGAAGGCAACGCCCGCATGCCTCAATGACTATCGCCCAGTAGCACTCACCCCCATCCTGATGAAGTGCTTTGAACGGCTAGTCATGAAAAGCATCACATCTGTCCTCCCTGACTCCCTGGATCCCTTCCAATTTGCATACCGACCTAATCGCTCAACCGACGATGCCATCTCCTCTGCCCTTCACACAGCTCTCACACATCTGGACACGAAGGA
The DNA here is from genome assembly GCA_038048925.1 of Garcialebias charrua. Taxonomy (NCBI): domain Eukaryota; kingdom Metazoa; phylum Chordata; class Actinopteri; order Cyprinodontiformes; family Rivulidae; genus Garcialebias; species Garcialebias charrua. The sequence goes on from JBBPBX010051452.1 coordinate 16,977, forward strand.
CTCCTATGTTAGAATGTTGTTCATCGACTTCAGCTCGGCATTTAACACCATCATCCCCCAACAGCTCATCCTTAAACTGGACAGTCTGGGGCTGAACACCTCAATGTGTAACTGGCTGCTAGACTTCCTGACCGGGAGACCACAGACAGTACGGATCGGGAGTAACACATCTAGCACCATCACATTGAACACAGGGGCCCCACAAGGATGTGTGCTGAGCCCCCTTCTATTCACCCTGCTAACACACGACTGCACACCATCGTACAGCTCCAACCACTTCATCAAGTTTGCGGACGACACAACAGTGGTAGGTCTCATCAGCAACAACGATGAGACGGACTACAGGAACGAGGTGAGCCGCCTGGCCTTGTGGTGCGGACACAACAATCTCACTCTCAACGTGGAGAAGACAAAGGAGATTGTTGTGGACTTCAGGAAGAGGGATGCCCAACATCCTCCTCTGACCATCAACAGCACCGCAGTGGAGAGAGTAGACAGCACCAAGTTCCTGGGAGTGCACGTCTCAAAGGACCTGTCCTGGAGCAGGAACACTGCAGCACTGGCAAAGAAGGCTCACCAGCGTCTCTACTTTCTCCGCAAGCTGAAAAGGGCTGGAGCTTCAACCCCCATCATGAGCACCTTCTACAGAGGTGCCATAGAAAGTGTCCTGACCAGCTGCATCACTGTGTGGTTTGGTGCATGTACTGCATCCTGCCGCAAGAGCCTCCAGCGCATTGTGAGAGCAGCTGAGAAGATCGTGGGCACCTCCTTGCCCTCACTGCAGGACTTACACAGCAAACGCCTCACTCGGAAAGCCCACCGCATGGCAGGTGATCCCACACACCCACTACACAGCTGCTTCAGACTACTGCCATCAGGGAGGAGACNCTGCCCGCTGGATTCTAAATATGGTTGTGTCGTAACTGTCAGGATTTACACAGGGCAGGTACGAATCCAGTTGTGCAGGCAGGGACTCAGACTCAGAGGTAATACAAAATAAACACTTTAATAATAATAAATCAAAGAGCTGGCATGGCAGCAAAACTTACATTTACATCAGGACGGGACCAAGACAAGACTAGACTGAACCTAACGACGACGCGACAAAAACAGACTAGCAGACAGAAGCCGTTTTCGCATTGGCCAGCCCTCCCCGGCTCTCCCTGCTTCTAACCCGGGTTCGGCGTGTTCGCATTTACCTTTTCCGCCCGGGATCCACCGTTGTTCTGGAACCATGTCCACCGTGGTTCTATCGGGCCGAGCCCCACGGACCCAGTTTCACGTCATGTACTGCTCACATTTGATTCGTTGTTTGCAGCAAGGGCGGGACTCATTCAAACAACCTCAGCGCGAGGGTTGAATTTCATTCAAATTTAACTACAGAAACCTGAGCAATCATACTAATGAAAAAAATCATGCAAATAATGATTTTGAGAAGTGACCCGCTGAATGATTGGTTACCATCAAAAACTACCACCACAAGAGAACCTGATTCAGAATGTAGATTTTTGCTGAATTAGCCAATTTTGTTATTCTACATCTACTGGGAAAAAAATTGGGCCCATTTTATTGTTTTGTCCTCCACTTATCACTCCAGTTTCCTTTAGTTTTTCTTATTGACAAGATTTATCCTTTTTGCTAAAAAAAGTTAAGAATCTATTTATTGTTGCAGAACTACAGGTTTATGGATAAATGGTGATTTAAACCATTTAAAAAGCTTGTTTAAAAATGTATCAAGACTTTTGCACTGTATAGTAGCGTCATATTACTGTAAAAATAATAATGAACTTAAAGTTTTATCCAGGTCTCTCTTGTAAATGAGTCTCGTGACTCATTGGGATTCATCTGTCTAAATAAAGGTTGAATGAAAGTTGTAATTGTAAAAAAATAAAAATAATTATTACCCAGAAACCATCGCGGAGCACGTAGCGTAGACGTAAACGACGACGTCAAGATGGTGCTTGAAAGTACCATGGTTTGGTAAGGAATTAGAATTTTGTGTTTAAATTTAGAAGGATCTATAAAGTAATTTAACATATTTAAGGCTCTCACATATAGATAGTAAATAGTTTTTTTAAACTGTCTTTGTTTAACACAAAAATGTTGTTTTCGCTGTTTTCCACTTCAATTGTCCTGAGTCACCACTAGCCAGACGCTAGCAGCTAACCTTAATGTTTATGTATGCTTTATTTTTAATTGTTTGCGCTTTTAACAACTTGTTTGTTTTACAGTCATCATGTTGATATTGTTTGTAGCCATACGTTTAAATATAAAAAAAATAAATTTCGGGTTGCGTCTGTCTGAATGAAAACGTTTTTCTTAACCCTTTAGCATTAGCTCAAATGCTAAACGAAAACCTGCTTTCTCCCTCAAAACATCAGGTCATGTCCAAATCTTCTTAGTACTCGCAGATCACTATATTATTTGAATGTCCCAAACCGTTTAAACGTTTTAATTTTTTCCCAAAAAGGTGCCTCTATTATTCAGTTTCCATGATCTTGTCTGTGATGCCAATACAGTAAGTACATAGCATTACATTTTGATTTTCCCAAAGCCTACCGGTACTTAGACCGTCCAACCACCAGATCAAGATTCAAAAAGTGTTAAATTTACATCGAAAAATAGTTTATATTTATAAAGGATCCCAAATAAAATGGTTCGCTATAAATCAAGAGGTTTATGGACCATATTGTTACATTGTCCAACACTTCTACATTTATTCAGAGCTCTATTAGCTTGGTGTCTGGTTGGGAAAATAATTTTCTGTACTCCAACAAAGTTAATTCAGGTCCTCTGGACGGTTTATTTGTGTTGAAAAGTACATTTCATCTTTCAGCCAAAATATTGATCAGTCTGAAGAGCCACAACAAATTCAGTCCCATAAGTAACACTAACATATTGGGCCAATTTGATGGTGATGAAATGGTTTCTGCGGCCCGCCCTCTCCCACGTCGACTCGTCTGAGGCAGCCACTGCCAAAGTTGTTCAAAACATCAAAGTTCATGCTCAACAGGTAAAAGGTCGTCACTATCTGAGTGGACTACTTATGGGACTGCGTTTGTTGTGGCTCCTTGGACTGATGAAGTCTTTTGGATGAAAGACGAAACGTTTCAACACAAAGAAAACGTCCAGAGGACCTGACTTAACTTTGTTGGATTTTTTTTAACCTGGATTATTGAGCATGAACTTTGATGCAATTTTCTATACTACTGTACAGGTATTTCCTTAGCACTTCTCTTTGGCCTCAATGGAATAATTCTTGGAGGTTGAGGGAAAGTGGTTGGAAAAAATAAAAACGGGAAAATAACTTTTGTACGATCAAACTGTTGAGCACTTTGCACGTTTTGTCGTATCATGATGTGGCTTTGCAGTACTGAAACAGCACAAACTAATCTGTAAACTCCATTTTTAGTGTTCACCTACAGCATTGTGACTAAAATTGGTCCAATCTGTATTATTTAAGGATTGTCCCCCTATAGTTGATGTTTTACACTGATTTTTGTTTCTTTAGCGTGGACAACAGTGAGTATATGAGAAATGGAGACTTCCTGCCCACTCGGCTGCAGGCTCAGCAGGATGCAGTTAATATCGTTTGTCATTCCAAGACGCGCAGTAACCCAGAAAATAATGTGGGCCTCATCACCATGGCAAAGTACGAGTCACTATATTTGAATTTGTGCTCTTGACATTTAAAGTTGTCCGTTTTAACACCACTGTTCTGTCCACGTCCAGCAACTGTGAGGTGCTGACCACATTGACTCCTGATGCAGGGAGGATACTGTCCAAGCTGCATGCCGTGCAGCCTCAAGGCAACATTACTTTCTGCACTGGCATCAGGGTGGCACATGTGAGTGTGATTTTCATTATGCAGTGAGTGTTCCCTGCAGGAGAACAGTAGAGGAGCAGAGCAGGGGGAATATTTCAGATTTGTATATTGCTCTGATAAATTAAAAACCATAAATACAGAGAAGGTTCAAGAATAAAATAATGTGAACTTTTTTAAGACAAATTTTGGGTTTAACTACCAGTAACCTGTGTGCTTTATGTAGCAATGCAGTATGAATGCAAAAGAAGTGATCTCAGTGCAATACAGTACAGCTAAATCACGTAATATAAAATACCTGCATAAAAATGTATTGTAATGTTTTCACAATTTTATTACTTTGCAATACATCCAAGTCACGGACCGGTAATAATGTATAAAATATCTGCATAAAAATGTATTGTACTGGTTTTTTTTTTTTTTTGTGACAGTGAAATTTTACTAATTAATTGTATTACTTTATATTGTCTGTTTCTCTCTGTAGCTGGCTCTGAAGCACAGGCAAGGCAAAAACCACAAGATGCGCATTATTGCTTTTGTTGGCAGCCCAGTGGAGGACAACGAAAAAGATGTAAATTAAATCCTGACTTAAGTGTCAGTGGTATTTATTGTTTTACTTCACTAACCGTGGATTTGACCATTGCTAAAAATCATTCACTTAAGATAGTGTCTCACTGCGCTGCAACTATTGGTGAAAGGCATTCACAAGAAGAACTGTCAAACCGTTTGCAGGGTTCTCCATTTTTTCAAGTGAGTTGCAGACGCTCACAGACTGCACTTCAATTTTGAGCACATAAAAAAGTGGCTAATTTTCTCTCACGATGGTCACAAAGTTTGGGCAGGCATCTCGATCCTTTCTTGTAACTTCATTTTTGTTTCTACAAATACTAGTTTGCTAGAGCTGTACTTTGACACCTGCAAAGGCGCTGTCGTTATGACAAACATCTGAGGCTACAGCCTTGAATAGCCAAAAAACAACACACACACACACACACACACACACACACACACACACTGGTGGGCAGCAATAATGATTAGAAACAGGTCCAAATCTGCCCGTTTTCACTTCTAAAGTGTACTCGTACTCATAAACCTGCTATTGGCTGTCAAGATGGGTACAAAGCAGGCCAAAACGGATACAATGTGAGTGGAGATGTTCGACAAAATAATAATGCACAGCCTAGAATATAGTTTTTCAAGCTGTGCATTTATTTTATTTTTTTGTTACAAATTTGCTGCTTAAAGGGCAGCCATGTGCCAGACTGGTTGCAACGACTGAATTTAGAGAGATTTTAACCATAAATGCCAATTTTGAGTTGCCATCAGTTGCAGGCCAGTGAGGCCTTTATCACCATCTAACTGAAGCTGAGGAGAAATTTAGAGGAATCCGATCAAACCCTGTGATGTCTGGAAAAGCGAGATGTATTCATTGTAGTTGCATGAATTGCTAATGCACAAATGTCTTGTTCTTTTGGTTACGTCAATAATTGACAAATCCAAAAGTAAATAACTCTTTATGTAAACTATTTTAAGTCCTACTTACAGTCACTGAAAACGTTCAAATCTGTACCATGCAAAAATGACTAATTTACAGTTAATTTTTATCTAACTTCCTCAGTGATAAACAAATGAATCAGTTATCATGAGACATTATTTAACAGCATTAGTGTTGCTTTTTTTAATATTCCAACTTTCTGGATAATAACTGTTTTTGCATGAATTGAAATTTTGCAGTTGGTCAAAATGGCAAAGCGTCTGAAGAAAGAAAAAGTCAACGTGGATATCATTAACTTTGGCGAGGAGGTAATTATTTGTCGAAGCTCTACAGACGCTCAACATCTTGAGGATCCTGGTGTTTGTGTTGTCTGCTGTCTTCCTGATTCTTTTTGTCCTCTGCAGGAAATGAACACAGAGAAGCTGACGACCTTCATCAACACGCTGAATGGTAAAGAGGGAGCAGGCTCCCATCTGGTCACTGTACCTCCAGGGCCCAGTCTGGCTGATGCCCTGCTGTCTTCACCCATCCTGGCAGGGGAAGGAGGTGCCGTGTTGGGCCTGGGTGCCAGTGACTTTGAGTTTGGAGTGGATCCTAGTGCAGACCCCGAACTGGCACTGGTATGAAAACATTGAGGAATTCTACACATTTTAGTTACAGGGAGTCCCCAACTTACGAACGAGTTCCGGACCTAAGGACCGTTCGTAGGTTGATTCTGCCGTAAGTCGGAGTCCACCCGAGGCTGCACGTATATGTATGTTACTGTACAGTTACCAAGCACTTCGCCTATCCTAACACACCTAACACATTGTAGTGCATAATTACAGTATCACAAAACATATACTGTACAGTACCATACATGTACTGTACATTTTTATAAATAAAAAATATAAAATTCTTTCTTTGAGCTGGTCAAAGCCTGTCTTAGTCTTTTAGCATGTTAGCTCTTGCACGTCCGAGCTCCACAGCTTTGTTCTGCTCCACGCGGTCCAAACTGTTTACAAGAAGGACTGTTAGCTTGTTAACTCCATACATTTGGAGCCAGAAAAAGAGTTTAATAACTTACCGAAAGCCGTTTCTCCGCGGTGTTCGTCCATCCAAACAAGCTGCGCCGTGTTAGCCGATGTTAGCCCCCGCCATTAGCTGCACTCGTTAGCATGTTAGCTCATCCAAAAAGGCTGTCGGCGTTGTTTCGCCACGTTAGCTCGGTGTCCCCCGACATCTTAGGCTGCCAAGCGGACATCGAGGCAAGCTCCCGGACGCAGATGGCCTCTCTCTTCATATTTTATTATTAATTATGATTTATGCTGCAAGTTCGAGTTGCCGTACATCGAGGGCGCCGTAACTCGCGGACCACCTGTATTTACTTTCAATTTCCTGCATATGGGGTAAAAATAAATACTTGTTGTTTACTTTTTATTTTAGGCTCTTCGTGTGTCCATGGAGGAGCAGAGACAACGGCAGGAGGATGAAGCTCGCAGAGCAACTGTAGCATCAGCAGCTGAAGCCGACGTCTCCTCTCCTGCAGCCGACGGTGAGAAAACTCACACAAACTGGAGTTTCTGTTTGTCATTTCAGCCCGCTCCTCCCAGTATGATAAACAAATGGGAAGATGTCGACACTACAATTGTTTTCTTTCTACCTCAGAGTCAGATGATGCCCTGTTGAAGGTGTCTGTTCCACAAAAGGACTCGACCACTCCTGCTCTGCCAGACTTCAGCCGCATGACGGAAGACGAGCAGATCGCCTACGCTCTGCAGATGTCCATGCAGGGAGCAGGAGCAGGTGAAAAATAATCTTCGTTCTTTTGGATTTCCGTTTTAACTGTATACTAATATTTCAGCTTTCTGTTTGGCTTGACAGTGTTGGTTTGTGTGTGCACTGAACAGAAATGAGGAGTGAGTGTGTTAAATGTGGCTAAAACTGAAAAATGGACCTCGGTTGAAAAAGTGATAGAAAATGTTGGCAGTTCTGCGACATTTATAAAACGTTTTACACAATTTTATTTAAGAGCAGCTTGTCAAAAATGACCAAGGTTTTAATTTTTTAAACCAAATTTATGTAAGTATATATTTTATATAAACTTATTTGTTCTGCATAAATTATCTTTTTTCCCCTCCCATCATGTAGAGTTTGGTGCTGAGGACATGGACACGGGTGGTGATGTGGATCCCAGTGAGACTAAGGTCCGGACTCTCTGCATTAATGTTAAATGTGTTTTTAAATTAAAAACTATTAGTTATTAATATTCTTCTTGTCTGTGTGTAGGATGAAGAGGACTACGACGTG
>JBBPBX010051453.1:0-24582 GCA_038048925.1 Garcialebias charrua
TTCATCATTATTTATTAATGTGATGAGTGAGGGTTTGGACGAGTCAGTGTCGTGTCCTGCTGAGGTTTTTAAAAATGATTAAAATTCAGTCAAACCTTTAAAAGTACTTCAAAACAAACTAAATACGTTACATTACTTTATGAAGTTATGGAAGGCACTGTTGTTACATTTTAAATGAAGTAATTTGTAATTTTAACTAAAATTATTTTCAAAGTAACCTTCCCTGCATCATGAAGGACCACACTCACCCAGCAGCTACAATATTTGCCCCGCTCCCCTCAGGAAGGAGGTTGAGGAGCATTAAGTGTAGAACCACTAGACTGAGGAACAGCTTCTACCCTGAGGCTGTTAGACTCATGAAGTTGCTGCTGATCTGTTTCAAGTTGCTGCTGATCTGTTTCATGTTGCTGCTGATCTGTTTCATGTTGCTGCTGATCTGTTTCATGTTGCTGCTGATCTGTTTCATGTTGCTGCTGATCTGTTTCATGTTGCTGCTGATCTGTTTCATGTTGCTGCTGATCTGTTTCATGTTGCTGCTGATCTGTTTCATGTTGCTGCTGATCTGTTTCATGTTGCTGCTGATCTGTTTCATGTTGCTGCTGATCTGTTTCATGTTGCTGCTGATCTGTTTCATGTTGCTGCTGATCTGTTTCATGTTGCTGCTGATCTGTTTCATGTTGCTGCTGATCTGTTTCATGTTGCTGCTGATCTGTTTCATGTTGCTGCTGATCTGTTTCATGTTGCTGCTGATCTGTTTCATGTTGCTGCTGATCTGTTTCATGTTGCTGCTGATCTGTTTCATGTTGCTGCTGATCTGTTTCATGTTGCTGCTGATCTGTTTCATGTTGCTGCTGATCTGTTTCATGTTGCTGCTGATCTGTTTCATGTTGCTGCTGATCTGTTTCATGTTGCTGCTGATCTGTTTCATGTTGCTGCTGATCTGTTTCATGTTGCTGCTGATCTGTTTCATGTTGCTGCTGATCTGTTTCATGTTGCTGCTGATCTGTTTCATGTTGCTGCTGATCTGTTTCATGTTGCTGCTGATCTGTTTCATGTTGCTGCTGATCTGTTTCATGTTGCTGCTGATCTGTTTCATGTTGCTGCTGATCTGTTTCATGTTGCTGCTGATCTGTTTCATGTTGCTGCTGATCTGTTTCATGTTGCTGCTGATCTGTTTCATGTTGCTGCTGATCTGTTTCATGTTGCTGCTGATCTGTTTCATGTTGCTGCTGATCTGTTTCATGTTGCTGCTGATCTGTTTCATGTTGCTGCTGATCTGTTTCATGTTGCTGCTGATCTGTTTCATGTTGCTGCTGATCTGTTTCATGTTGCTGCTGATCTGTTTCATGTTGCTGCTGATCTGTTTCATGTTGCTGCTGATCTGTTTCATGTTGCTGCTGATCTGTTTCATGTTGCTGCTGATCTGTTTCATGTTGCTGCTGATCTGTTTCATGTTGCTGCTGATCTGTTTCATGTTGCTGCTGATCTGTTTCATGTTGCTGCTGATCTGTTTCATGTTGCTGCTGATCTGTTTCATGTTGCTGCTGATCTGTTTCATGTTGCTGCTGATCTGTTTCATGTTGCTGCTGATCTGTTTCATGTTGCTGCTGATCTGTTTCATGTTGCTGCTGATCTGTTTCATGTTGCTGCTGATCTGTTTCATGTTGCTGCTGATCTGTTTCATGTTGCTGCTGATCTGTTTCATGTTGCTGCTGATCTGTTTCATGTTGCTGCTGATCTGTTTCATGTTGCTGCTGATCTGTTTCATGTTGCTGCTGATCTGTTTCATGTTGCTGCTGATCTGTTTCATGTTGCTGCTGATCTGTTTCATGTTGCTGCTGATCTGTTTCATGTTGCTGCTGATCTGTTTCATGTTGCTGCTGATCTGTTTCATGTTGCTGCTGATCTGTTTCATGTTGCTGCTGATCTGTTTCATGTTGCTGCTGATCTGTTTCATGTTGCTGCTGATCTGTTTCATGTTGCTGCTGATCTGTTTCATGTTGCTGCTGATCTGTTTCATGTTGCTGCTGATCTGTTTCATGTTGCTGCTGATCTGTTTCATGTTGCTGCTGATCTGTTTCATGTTGCTGCTGATCTGTTTCATGTTGCTGCTGATCTGTTTCATGTTGCTGCTGATCTGTTTCATGTTGCTGCTGATCTGTTTCATGTTGCTGCTGATCTGTTTCATGTTGCTGCTGATCTGTTTCATGTTGCTGCTGATCTGTTTCATGTTGCTGCTGATCTGTTTCATGTTGCTGCTGATCTGTTTCATGTTGCTGCTGATCTGTTTCATGTTGCTGCTGATCTGTTTCATGTTGTTGTTCATTCATGCTCATCTGCTCACACAGACTCATGTTCGTGCTGCTGTTTGGAGTAATGTTTTTATGCTATTAGTGCTTGGTGTATATTTAGTTGATGTGTTTCTTTGTTCATATCTTAGATATTATTACTGTTTTTCTTTTGCATTTTATACTTTTGGGCAGCACAGTGGAGCGCATAGGATAGAGCTCCTGCCTCTCAACGAGCAGGCTATCCTGGTTCAAATCCCGGCTGGGGGACTTGCTGGGTGGAGTGTGCATGTTCTCTCTGTGCATGCGTGGGTTTTCTGCGGGTTCTCCAGTTTTCCCCCACATACCAAAAACATGCATGTTAGGCTGACTGGTAGCCTGGTTAAAACCAGACCCTTGTCCTTCACTTTGCTTTGTACTAGGGTCTGGGACTTTTTGACCGGACCAATCAGAGAACAGAAGGCGGAGTTTTGTTAGTTTAGCCTGGCGAGGTCCAGGCTATCAGATAAATAGCTCAGAAACCACTCGGTGGATATTTTTTCTGCTACCAGTGTGTAATTATATGGCTCTAATTTACTGACTGTTGGCCTAGATGAAACATTTGAGATAAAATTCGATTTTTTATCATTTATTTTCGTAGCGCACCCGAGGCTGTTTGGAAAATGTCAAACCGAAACAATTTAAATCCAGCAGATTTGACCATTTCGTGAATTGATTTAGGAACTGTTAAGCTCAGGAACACTTCTGATATAACGTCAGCTAAGAAATATATTTTTTCTCAGCAAAGAAATAATAGTTTTTTACCTTTTTTTCTTGAAAATTCCTTCGTGGCGGCAGCCATTTTAACTGACGACGTCAGTCGACGTCGTTCAAAACTCCGCCTTCTGTTCTCTGATTGGTCCGGTCAAAAATCTACCGGAGAAATCGTTGTCTATGGGAGAAGTCTCAGACCCTAGTTCGAAGCGAAGTGAAGGACAAGGGTCTGGTTTTAACCAGGCTAGCTGACTGGTAACTCTAAATTGTCCCTAGGCGAGAGACTGAATGGTTGTTTGTCTGGCTTGTCGCTATGTGTCCCTGTGGTGCACCTGCAACCTATCCAGGGTGGACCCCGCCCCTCACACAGTGATTACTGACAACCCCCATGACCCAAAAAGGAAGGAGTGGGTAAAAGATGGATGGATGAATGGATATAAGGATTTTATACTTTTGTTGGATGTAACTGGGACCCTGTTACTTTCTTACAGGACATGAACATTAACATAAACTATGGGGACATTTCGTTCTGTCACGCCCTGCCCAGTAATTCACCAAGATTCAAACCGTCAGTAGTCGTCAAGTTCATTAGCAGGTATACAAAAAACTATGTTATGCAAAATAGAAGAAATCTGAAGGGATCAAACATTTACATAAATGAACATCTTACCAAAAAAAATGGAAAAATTGCAAAGGAAGCAAGGTGGTTAAAAAACAAAAACAAAATAGCATCAACATGGACAAGAAATTGATACATCTTTATCAAAACAAAGGAAGGGTCTCAGCCTAAAATGATAAAAGAGCTGACGGATCTGGATGAACATAGGAGATGAAAAATTACAAATGGATAAAATATACAGTGAAATGAACAATTACATTAGAACATGACAACATACGAAGACTCAGAACCTAAAATATATAATGTTGAAAATGTGATTGATGCAAATTTTTTCCCTGTAATAAAAGATAGCGAATATTATAATGAAGAGCAGTTTAATGACATCAATATATCAAATGGAGTTCTCTCTATTATTCACTTTAATAGCAGAAGTATAAATGCAAACATATCCAAAATAACATCCATCCATCCATCCATTTTCTTCCGCTTATCCGGGGTCGGGTCGCGGGGGTAGCAGCCTAAGTAGGGAGGCCCAGACTTCCCTCTCCCCAGCCACTTGGAGCAGCTCCTCTGGGGGAATCCCAAGGCGTTCCCAGGCCAGCCGAGAAACATAGTCCCTCCAGCGTATCCTGGGTCTTCCTCTGGGTCTCCTCCCGGTGGGACATGCCCGGAACACCTCACCAGGGAGGCGTCCAGGAGGCATCCTAACCAGATGCCCGAGCCACCTCAACTGGCTCCTCTCGATGTGGAGAAGCAGCGGCTCTACTCCGAGTCCCTCCCGGATGACTGAGCTTCTCACCCTATCTCTAAGGGAGAGTCCAGCCACCCTGCGGAGAAAACTCATTTCAGCCGCTTGTATCCGAGATCTTGTTCTTTCGGTCATAACCCAAAGCTCATGACCATAGATGAGGGTGGGAACGTAGATCGATCGGTAAATTGAGAGCTTTGCCTTTTGACTCAGCTCTCTCTTCACCACGACAGACCGGTACAGCGCCCGCTTCACTGCGGACGCTGCACCTATCCGCCTATCGATCTCACGCTCCAGTTTTCCCTCATTCGTGAACAAGATCCCGAGATACTTAAACTCCTCCACTTGGGTAAGGACCTCCTCCCCGACCCGGAGAGGGCACGCTACCCTTTTCCGGCTCAAGACCATGGCCTCGGATTTGGAGGAACTGATCCTCATCCCGGCCGCATCACATTCAGCTGCAAACCGCTCCAGCGAAAGCTGTAGATCACGAGCTGATGAAGCCAATAGGACCACATCATCTGCAAAAAACAGAGAAGCGATTCTAAGGCCACCAAAACGGATCCTCTCAACACCTTGGCTGCGCCTAGAAATTCTGTCCATAAAAGTTATAAACAGAATCGGTGACAAAGGGCAACCTTGGCGGAGTCCAACTCTCACCGGAAACGAGCCTGACTTACTGCCGGCAATGCGGACCAAGCTCTGACACCGGTCGTACAGGGACCTAACAGCCCATATCAATGGGCCTGGTACCCCATACTCCCGGAGTACCCCCACAGAACCCCCCGAGGGACGCGGTCGAATGCCTTCTCCAAGTCCACAAAGCACATGTAAACTGGTTGGGCAAACTCCCACGCACCCTCCAGGACCCTGTTGAGGGTGTAGAGCTGGTCTAGTGTTCCACGACCAGGACGAAAACCACACTGCTCCTCCTGAATCCGAGGTTCGACTATCCGACGGACCCTCCTCTCCAGAACCCCTGAATAGACCTTACCAGGGAGGCTTAAGAGTGTGATCCCTCTATAGTTGGAACACACCCTACGGTCCCCCTTTTTGAATAGGGGAACCACCACCCCAGTCTGCCAATCCAAGGGAACTGCCCCCGATGTCCACGCGATATTGCAGAGTCGCGTAAGCCAACACAACCCCACAACATCCAGAGCCCTAAGGAACTCAGGACGAATCTCATCCACCCCCGGAGCCTTGCCACCGCGGAGCTTTTTAACCACCTCGGCGACCTCAGCACCAGAGATTGGAGAGCCCGACCCAAAGTCCCCAGGCTCCGCTTCCTCAGTGGAAGACGTGCCAGTAGGATTGAGGAGGTCTTCGAAGTATTCCGCCCACCGACTCACAACATCCCGAGTTGAGGTCAACAGCACGCCATCCCCACCATAAATGGTGTTGGTCGCGTACCGCTTTCCCCCCCTGAGACGCCGGATGGTGGACCAGAATCGCCTCGAAGCCGTACGGAAGTCATTCTCCATGGCCTCTCCGAACTCCTCCCACGCCCGAGTTTTTGCCTCAGCAACCACCCGAGCCGCATGCCGCTTGGACTGCCGGTACCTATCTGCTGCTTCCGGGGTCCCACAGGCCAAAAAGGCCCAATAGGACTCCTTCTTCAGCTTGACAGCATCCCTCACCGCCGGTGTCCACCACCGGGTTCGAGGGTTGCCACCACGACAGGCACCAACAACCTTGCGGCCACAACTCCGATAAGCTGCCTCGACAATAGAGGCGCGAAACATGGCCCACTCGGGCTCAATGTCCCCCGCCTCCCTCGGAACGTGTTCAAAGCTCTCCCGGAGGTGGGAGTTAAAGCTCCGTCTTACGGGAGACTCTGCCAGACGTTCCCAGCAGACCCTCACAATACGTTTGGGTCTGCCAGGTCTGACCGGCATCCTCCCCCACCATCGGAGCCAACTCACCACCAGGTAGTGGTCAGTTGACAGCTCCGCCCCTCTCTTCACCCGAGTGTCCAGGACATGCGGCCGCAGATCAGATGAGACGACAACAAAGTCGATCATTGAACTACGACCTAGGGTGTCCTGGTGCCAAGAGCACATATGGACACCCTTATGCCTGAACATGGTGTTCGTTATGGACAATCCATGACGAGCACAGAAGTCCAACAACAGAACACCACTCGGGTTCAGATCAGGGGGGCCGTTCCTCCCAACCACACCCCTCCAGGTCTCACTGTCATTGCCCACGTGAGCGTTGAAGTCCCCCAGCAGAACAAGGGAGTCCCCAGGAGGCGCACCCTCCAATACCCCCTCCAAGGACTCCAAAAAGGGTGGGTAATCTGCGCTGCCGTTTGGCGCATAGGCACAAACAACAGTCAGAGCCCGTCCCCCCACACGTAGGCGAAGGGAGGCTACCCTCTCGTTCACCGGGGTGAACCCCAACGTACAGGCACCAAGATGGGGGGCAACAAGTATGCCCACTCCTGCTCGGCGCCTCTCACCAGGGGCAACTCCAGAGTGGAAGAGTGTCCAACCCCTCTCAAGGAAACTGGTTCCAGAGCCAGAGCCATGCGTTGAGGTGAGTCCGACTATTTCTAGCCGGAACCTCTCAACCTCACACACTAGCTCAGGCTCCTTCCCCACCAGAGAGGTGACATTCCATGTCCCAATGGCCAGCTTCTGTAGCCGAGGAATAACAGATTAGTTAAAACAGTTAAATAGAACTTTTACGATAATAGCGCAGTCAGAGACATGGCTCAATGATGATAACACAAGTAATATTCACATCGAGGGGTATGAATAATATCATATGAACAGAAATAATAAAAGAGGTGGTGGAGTCGCTCTGTTTGTCAATAATGAAATAAAATGTAAATTAAATAGTGAAATGTCAATAATAGTTGATAATATTATGGAAATGATAACAATAGAAATAATAAACAAAAACGATAAAAACATAATAATAAGTTGTGTATATAGATCACCAGGAGCAAATATAGAAATATTCACGGATAAAATCTTGGAGCTAATGGAGAAGAGTTTTAATAAAAATGTTTTTTTGTGTGGAGACTTTAACATTGATATGGGAAATAAAACAGATTCAAATAACATAAGCACATTTATAAACTCAATGTACAGTTTAAATATGTATCCAGTGATATCAAAGCCAACAAGAATTACAACTCATAGTGCCACAATAATTGATAATATTTTCACAAATATAACAAATGGGGACGTGATAGGTGGTATCTTAACGACCGACTTAAGTGATCATTTACCAGTTTTCACAATCTATAAAAATGATCAAAGCATCACAAAAGCAGTCACAATGAAGAAAAAGATCATAAACACGTCAAAAAAAGTTTTGGAAAAATTGAAAGAGGATCTAGATAAACAAGACTGGAATGATGTGTATGTTGATGATGCGAACAGAGCATATGATGAGTTTATGAATATCCTGGAAGCTCTGTATGAAAAGAATTGTGTGCAAACAAATTACACAAAGAGAAATACGATTGATCAACCATGGATGACAAAAGGGTTGAGAAATGCTTGTAAAAAAAGAATTATTTGTATTCATGTTTCTTGAAATTGCGAAGTCAGAGCGCTGAAGAAAAATATAAAAAGTATAAAAATAAATTAGTAGGGATTATAAGGAAACATAAGAAAGAATATTATAGTAAATTATTAGATAAAAGTAATGGTGATATGAAAGCAACATGGCGAGTAATGAATAGTGTCCTGAAGAATCATAAAGCAAAAACTGGTATTTCAAAATATTTTGTAAAAGACAACGATGAAATTCATGATGAAAATGAAATTGTAAATGGATTTAATCAATATTTTGTGAATGTTGGATCAAGCCTTGCAGCTAAGATACCAAAAGTAGATAAAAATGTGATCCACTCAATTACAGGTTGTGCAAATAGTATTTTTCTAAATGGAACTAACAAAGAGGAAATAATGAATGTAGTAAAACATCTTACAGACAAGAGATCGAAAGACTGGGTGGACATGGATATGATGTTTGTGAAGGACATAATGAGCCATGTTATTGAGCCGTTCACATACATATGTAACTTATCATTTTCAACAGGAATATTTCCAGATAATATGAAAGTAGCTAAGGTCGTTCCTCTTTTTAAAAATGGTGATAAATGTGTATTCAACAATTATAGACCTATATCCTTGTTACCACAGTTTTCAAAAATTCTTGAAAAACTATTTGTAAACAGACTAGACCAATTTATAGATAAACAAAATATTCTAAGCAACAGTCAGTATGGGTTTAGATAAAAAAACTCTACATCAATGGCTCTCATGGAATTAATGGAACAAATAACTACTGCTGTCGATCAAAAACAATATTGTATCAGTATTTTTGTTGATTTAAAAAAGCATTCGATACTATTGATCACACCATTCTCCTAGAAAAACTGAACAAATATGGTATTAGAGGACCAGCATTACAGTGGGTATCTAGCTACTTAAAAGATAGGAAACAATTTGTACAAATAAATGATGTAAGATCTGACCTCTGTAATATCACATGTGGAGTTCCCCAAGGCTCTGTACTTGGACCAAAGCTTTTTATTTTATATGTGAATGACTTGGTAAATGTGTCAGGACTCCTTAAATGTGTACTTTTTGCTGATGATACCACTTTTTTCTGTTTAGGTGAAGATATAGAACAAATGTTGGAATTGATAAAGACAGAATTTGTCAAGATACAAACTTGGTTTAAAATAAATAAATTATCATTAAATCTAGAAAAAACTAATTACATGATATTCGGTAATAAAAAGAAAACTGTTGATGTTCCACTCAAAATTGAGGATGTTGAGATTTGTAGAGTGAGTGAGGTGAAGTTTTTGGGTGTTATCATTGATGACAAACTGACATGGAAACAACACATAAATTCTGTAAGAATAAAAATAGCTAAATCGATTGCAGTACTGTACAAAGTCAGAGACCTATTGAATGATAAAGCTCTGTATTTGTTGTATAACACAATCATTGTTCCACACTTAATCTATTGTATTGATGTTTGGGGGAATGCGTGTAAAACAATCACAAAGCCTATTTTTGTATTACAGAAAAGAGCTGTAAGAATTATCACTAGAAAACATTACCGTCATCCATCAAGTACATTATTTTATCAACTAAAGTTATTGAAGTTCCATGATTTGGTAGACTATAATATTTTATCAGTTATGTATAGAGCTCAAAATAATGCATTACCTTTAAATATCCAAATGCACTTTGTTAAAAGACAAAGTTGTTATAATCTTAAGGGGACAGAGTTGTTTGTAAAACCACAATTCAGAACTAGTTTGAAGGGACGTTCTACCTCAATCCAGGGAATTAGATTATGGAATGGCTTGGAGAATGTAGTTAAAAATGCCAAGTCAATGTTTACATTTAAGAAAATGATCAAAACAAATGTGTTAAAAAAATATATGAAATAGCGTAATGTGTATTGTATTAGTTAGAAAATTAGAAAGAGTTAGTCATTTTGTACTGTTGGTTGAAGATTATTATTGTTTAATCTGATTGTTGGAAAAAGTTGGTTGAAGATTATTATTGTTTACATGGTTGATTATTGTTGTTTAATCTGATTGTTGGAAAAAGTTGGTTGAAGATTATTATTGTTTATTGGTGGCGGCTGTGGCGTAGTGGTAATGGCAGTCGTCCCCCGATCAAAAGGTTGGCGGTTCGAATCCCGGTTCCCCACACCATGTGTCGTTGTGTCCTTGGGCAAGACACTTAACCCCGAGTTGCTCCCGGTAGGACTGGAAAGCACCTTGCATGGTAGTCTGCCACTACCGGTGTATGAATGTGTGTAGCATTCAATGTGTGTAGCGCTTTGAGATTTTCACTAATGAAAAGCACGTTATAAATTGAATTCATTATTATTATTATTATTATTGTTTACATGGTTGATTATTGTTGTTTAATCTGATTGTTGGAAGTAAGGGGCAGATATAATAAGATTTGTTCTTCTTTCTGCTACCTTTCATTTTTTTTACATTTTGTACACTATCATTTATGAGATTGTCTTGTATTGTTTAATAATAATATAATAATAAACTTTATTTGTATAGCACCTTCCTACAATGCCTTGCATTGACCAAGGTGCTTAACAGGATAAAAAGATGAATAAACTGGAACAATAAATCAATGAAAATAGAATAAGAAACAACAGCAATAAAAGAAGGCAATGGAAATAAAAATGCTACATACTAAAATACCAAAAGTAATAAAAGTTACACACTGAAAGCTTTTTTGAACAAGTGGGTCTTCAGTCTGGTTTTGAACAGAGTCAGATCAGAGGTGGCACGCAGCTCAAGGGGGAGGCTGTTCCAGGCTTTTGGGCCGGCAACAGAAAAGGACCGGTCTCCCCATTGTTTGTACCTTGAGCGAGGCACCTCCAGCAGGTGTTGACTGGCAGATCGTAAAGCTCTGCTGGGCTGATGGACTTTCAAAAGTTCTGAGATGTAGAGAGGAGCAAGTCCATTCAGAGCTTTGAAAACAAACAGGAGCAGCTTGAACTGTATCCTGAACTGAACCGGGAGCCAGTGTAGAGAGGACAGGACAGGAGTGATGTGTTCATATTTTCGTGTGTTGGTCAAAAAGCGCGCGGCAGAGTTCTGTACAAGCTGTAAACGGGAGATGGAGGATTGATTAATACCAACATACAAAGCATTACAATAATCAAGTCTGGAGGTCACAAAGGCATGGATGGCCTTCTCCAGGGGCCTCATGTATCAACCATGCGTGCGCACAAAAACATTGCGCACGTCACTTTCCACGCAAAAGCCCGTATGTATCAAAACTGAACTGAACGTGAATATATGCGCATCCAGGTACATATCCACGCAAGCTCCCGAGCAGGCGTACGCACGTTTCTGTGGTTCTTGTTCCTTTGGCGACACTTACAGGTGTTTCAGAGAAACTGAAGCCCCACAGTCTGTGGTTGACTTTAAGAGCGGCTTGAAGACCTTTCTTTTCAACCGAGCATACTTTACTCCTCATGATTCTACTTTTGATCTGAGTTGATACTGTTGTTGATTTTAATTGTTTTATTATTTGTCTTATTGACATTCAAATATGTTGCACCTTGTAGCACTTTGAGATTTCCATTAATGAAAAGTGCGTTATAAATTGAATTCATTATTATTATTATTATTATTATTATTATTATTAACAGTTCAAGATGTGAAAATGATTAATATTCCCTCCAAACACACGATTAACAAGTATTACATCCACATGACGCAGTGAAATAAAGGACGCGCAACGTTGTGCCAAAAATAAATTTAACAGGAACGGATTCATTCAGCCTTACTGGAGGTTATAATAAATAGTGTAACACGCAGAGCATTTATTTAGAAACAGATATAGTTTTCCGATCTAGGATATGGCTTATCAGCCGTTTTCAGAAATAATAATTTTCCAGTTTGGCACTACTGCTGCGCTCTGGGGAGCCGTGCATCACGCGTGCATACAGAAGCAGCGGTCAAACTGTTCCACAGAGGGAGCTGCAGGTCGATCGGGACTGTGCAGTCCAGTCCACACAAAGCCGGATCATGTCCAATGGTCTCATCGATTCCAAAGGCTGAGTGGTCGCGCTTGGAGCGCGCGCGCACCCTCACCGGTGTCGACACGGCAGCTGGAGGTGTTTCATTATCTGCGTTTATTGTAGATTTCTCCAAAATGACACGTGAAAGTACACCTTATATAACTTGTAGGAGAGCAAAAGCTTCACAGACAGACTGCGCACAGGGCTGCGGACTGATGTCATGAAATGTCTCCACCAAGACGCACAGACTCGTTTCTTCACATCATCTACATAAACAAAGATCTATGTTCTAGCAAACATCCAAGTAAGTTCCTCTGTGTTTACAGTAATAATGGTAATAAACTCGTGCGCAAAGTTAATATTTCCACACAGAATGAATGAATGAGCCGGTTCGCGCACCACAGCAGGGTGCGCGCGCACACAAATACCGACAATCACTCGTTCTTTGCATGATGAACACATTTTATTACTATTCTTACTTAGGATGTTTGTCCTCACTCATATTATATTGAATTCATTATTTTCCCGAATCTAGAAATCATTTCTGATCGCGCAGGGATCAAACAAACATGTCCTTCACACATGCAGGAAGTAATTTGCATCTGTTTAACATATGTAAATGTAGGCGTGTCAGGGGAGGTGTCTCACGTGCGCTCAGTTCCACGTCAATTG
Source organism: Garcialebias charrua (assembly GCA_038048925.1). NCBI lineage: Eukaryota > Metazoa > Chordata > Actinopteri > Cyprinodontiformes > Rivulidae > Garcialebias > Garcialebias charrua. The sequence continues at coordinate 12,626 of JBBPBX010051453.1, forward strand.
TGATGTACAAAAGGAATGTGCGTGGATTCAGGTGTACGCACAGTTTGATAAATCTGGATCTTTTTGTGCGTAGACACTTTTCTGGATTTCACCGTACGTCACTTTTCAGTAGGAAATCCATGCAGGTTTTTGATACATGAGGCCCCAGATCACCACGGCTGAGAAATGAGATGTTTCTTTTGTAAAAAAATGAACTAATTTAATAAACATAAACAAACATAAACTGGGACCCTGTGTGCACAATTTTGTTCCACCTCATGTAACACATGTTGCAAATGACAATAAAAAAGCCTTGAATCCTTGAATCCAATAATGCACACACACATATAGTATGAATACTGTATTTTAATTACTTTATAAAAGTAGTGTAACTCATTACATGTAGCTACACTAAATTTAAATTGTGTCTGCTGAGGTCATCACTGAAATGATCACCTGACACATTCAGTTGGAAACATTCAGTCAGAACTTTAAAAATATTCACTAAATGGAACTAGAACATTTGCATTTTCTGTGAAAATGCAGTGGGAATATTGCAGATCTTGCTGAGAAACAGCTGAAATTATCTAAAAATTTTGAAATGTAGCTGGAACAAAGCCTAAATTAGCAGAAAGAAGACATATTTGCAGAATTGGGTTTAAATAAGCAGAAATGAGCACAACAATTGAAAATTACATTACAAAAGTTGTTATAACAATTAGCATAGCAAGGTAAAATTAGCAAAAAGATGTTTATTATGCTAAAATTTGCAGAAATTATCTTGAAAAACTTGAATTTATCAATCAATCAATCAATCAATCAAGCAAGCAAGCAAGCAATTTATTCATTTCAAATTTTAAAAACAAGAATACTGTTTACAAAAAAATACAATATAAAATCAAAAATACATGAAATGAAAGGAGGCAGAAGAAGAAAAAATATCATTATTTATGCTCCTTCTTCAACAAAATTAATTTATACAATCAATTCAAACAGCAATCGCAAAAATAAGATTATAAATGATTTCTCACACAATACCAGATATATTAATTTGCATATGATCTGATTTATGAATATTTGCTCAAAAATTTTGTTTTAATCATTTTCTTAAATATAGATATTGATTTTGCAATTTTAATATCAGGTTCCAAACCATTCCACAGTCTTATTCCTTGTACTAAAGTAGACCTACTCTTTAAACTGGTTCTGTGTTGTGGCATAACAAATATAGCTGTTCCCTTGAGATTATAAGTACTAGTCCTTTTTACAAAAAGCCTTTGGATATTTAAGGGTAAATTGAAATTCTGAGCTTTGTATAATACTAAAAGAATATTATAGTCAACCAAATCATAAAACTTCAACAACTTCAATTTGTAAAACAAAACATTTGATGGATGACAGTAATGTTTTCTTGCTATAATTCTTATGGCTCTCTTCTGTAAAATAAAAATAGGTTTGGTTACAGTTTTGAACGCTGTACCCCAAACATCTATACAGTAAATTAAGAGCGGGAGTATAATTGTATTGTATAACAAATATACTGCTTTATCATTTAGTAAATCTCTAACTCTATACAGCACTGCAATGGACCTAGATATTTTAGTTTTTACAAAATTTATGTGTTGTTTCCATGACAACTTCTCATCAATAATTACACCCAAAAACTTCACCTCACTTACCCTGCATACTTCAAAATCGTCAATCTTAAAAAAGAGCATCAATCGTTAGCTTTTTCTTACTAAATATCATATAATTGGTTTTATCTAGGTTTAATGATAACATGTTTAACTTAAACCAATACTGTATTTTTACAAACTCAGAATTTATCAACTCAAACATTTGTTCCAAGTTTTTACCTGAACAAAAAAAAGTAGTGTCATCAGCAAAAAGAATACATTTAAGGATACTAGACACCTTCATTAAATCATTCACATATAAAATAAATAACTTAGGTCCAAGAACAGAGCCCTGTGATACTCCAGATGATACATTACTTAAATTAGATCTTACATCTTCAATTTGAACAAATTGTTTTCTGTCTGGGTTAGGGTTAGGGTTACTAGATATCCACTGTAATGCAGGTCCTCTAATACCGTAATTTTTCAATTTATCAAGTAAAATGGTATGGTCAATGGTGTCAAATGCTTTTTTTAGATTGACAAATATACTTGTACAATGTAGCTTTTGATCAACAGCTGTGGTAACTTGTTCCATTAATTCCATTAGAGCCATGGATGTTGACTTATTTGATCGAAATCCATATTGACTATTACTTAGAATGTTATTTTTATCCAGAAATTTGTCAAATCTAGTTACAAAAAGTTTTTCTAAAATTTTTGAAAACTGTGGCAACAAGGATATGGGTCTATAGTTGTTAAATTCACTTTTATTACCATTTTTGAATAAAGGAATTACCTTTGCTATCTTCATTCTATCTGGAAAAACTCCAGTTGAAAAAGACAAATTACATATATATTGAAATGGTTCAATAACATGACACATTATTTCCTTAACCACCATCATATCTATGTCTTCACAGTCTTTCTATTTTTTGTCGGTACATCTGTTAACTACATTCATTATTTCATCTTTGTCAGTTCCCTTTAGGAACATACTGTTCACACAATTATCGATCAAATGACTCACATTGTCCCCCATTTTTGGTATGGTAGCCGCAAGGTTGGGTCCAACATTCACAAAGTAATTATTAAATTCATTTACATTTTTATGATCATCCTGTATTTCTTTGTTATTTACCACATAATGTTGAGAAAGAGCCATGCTAACCTTGTTTTTCTTTTTTAGAACACCATTCATTACTCGCCATGTTGCCCTCATATCACCACCACATTTATGTAACAATTCACTATAAGACTCTCTCTTATGTTTCCGTATGATCCAATTTAGCTGAAAGCAGCTGAAAGTATATAAAAAATGCTGAAATAAAAAATGGTGAAACTGAACAAGCTTAAATTAGTAAAAGAAAGCAAAAATAAGATGTTTGCCCAATTAGACTGAACAAGAGAAATGAGCATAAAAAAGTGGAAATTGTCTAAAAAAAGCTGAAATTAGCACACACAAAAAACAGCTGAAAGTAGCTAAAAAGGCAGAAAGAAACGTAAATTACCAGAAGGAAGTGAAGAGAGCACATTTGTGCAGAATTAGACTGAAAAAAGTCATAATGAGTACAAAAAATGTGGAATTAGCCAAAAAAAGCTTAAACTTGCATAAAACAACTATAAAGTAGCTGAAATAGTAGAAAAAGCTGTAACTTGCAGAAATAAGCTGAACGGAGCATTAAAAGCTGAAATTAGCAGAAATAAGTTAGGACAAAAATGATGTAGTTACCAGAAATAATCTGAAAGGAGCACAAAACATCTGATAAAAAACAGCTAAAATGAGCTGAAAATAGTTGGAAAAAATGTTTAAATTAGCAGAAGGAAGCTGAAAAAAGCTAAAGCAGAACAAAATGTGAAAGGAGCAGCCAAAGGTTGTAAACACATCTAAAGATTTGAAGGATGGAAAATGAGCTCAATTCATTTTCTGTGAGGAAAAAATGGCAGAAAAGGCTAAATATTTCAAACAGCTAAAGCTGTACTGATACCAAAAGTAAATATGAATATTATTTCAGAATATGGAATAAAGAATATGAACAGATCACAATGGTGTGAATGCTTCACAAACATTCACACGGTTAGTTGCAATACTTAAACGTAATGGAAATAGTTGTCCTTTTTTCACATAATAACTGAAGTAACTGTCATGGATCCATTTTCAGACTGTAAGAAACTGAAGATCTGTCGAACTTTTTTCTTTTTTTAGAGTTGAAATCAAACATTTTCTGCTCCCAGCCTGATTGCATCATCCACCAACCCTCACTCAAAGCTTACTGCGTGAAAAGATTGGATGGTTTCTGCAGATCAAAGTGAATCAGATGAGTTTCACAGCAGAACGAGTCCAGGAGAGAACACCTGGTTCCACCTGAACCAGTGAGTACAACAGCTGGTGTAACATCTGCAGATAAGACCGTCAAACATCACACAGGGTCAGCTGGAACCGCTGCAGAAGAAGCATGGTCTAGTCTCGGCACAGACCCCCCCAAACCTGTCCAGCGCCAACAACACAAGACACTGGTACAAGGATTGGGAGAGACCAGACCAAAGCATGCAGATGTGAAGAGATGTCTGTTGATTTACTTCCTGGTTTCTGAGAAGAGATCAACCAGATGTGAACACAAACCCAACGTGAGTGAGAGCAACACAACAGGGTGTTGTGTGATGTGCAGCAGGTCGCTCACCTTGCCTCGCAGTCTCTCTGAAGCTCTTCCTCCGGCTCACCTCATCTTCCTTTCTCCAGGTCCAGACTCTGCCTCTCTTTCTATCCTCCTGTCCTTCTGTTTTAGCTCCACCCCCTCCCCAAAAAGATCACTGTTGGTGAGAAATGGGGCCAACATGGAGCCAGGCGGCTGGGTGAGGCACTTCCTCTGTGACAGGAAGTGCACAACAAAGTCCACAAGCAGCAGCTGGAAGTGAGATGAAAAGATGCAGATGTTTGATGATATCCAGTGGCTTGAAGAAAAGGTCACCCACATGTCAACAAGACGTATGCTTGGCCTGATTTCTTTAAATAAAATGATATTTAAAGAAAAATCAGATTTAGAATCAACTCTTTCTAAGATACGTAGCAGAAGAAAATGGTTGTCTCTTCATAAGAATGATCCCAATGCTGCACTAAATGAGACAATGACTTTTTAAACTTAACTGCAAAGTGTTGGGAGGCACAGTGACACGGCTGTTTTTGATTCCTAACAAGAAGGTTGTTGGTTCAAATGCCGGCCGGGGTCCATTCTGGGTGGAGTTTGCATGTCTTTACTGTGCTGCATGGGTTTTCTCCAGGAAAACTGGTTTCTTACCACCAACCAAAAACATGCATGTTAGATTGACTGGTAACTTTAAATTGTCTTTAGGTGTCTCTTTGATAGAATGGACACCTGTACAGGTCTGTACCTGAGTGTACATGTCTGTACCTGAGTGTACATGTCTGTACCTGAGTGTACAGGTCTGTACCTGAGTGTACATGTCTGTACCTGAGTGTACAGGTCTGTACCTGAGTGTACATGTCTGTACCTGAGTGTACAGGTCTGTACCTGAGTGTACAGGTCTGTACCTGAGTGTACAGGTCTGTACCTGAGTGTACAGGTCTGTACCTGAGTGTACATGTCTGTACCTGAGTGTACAGGTCTGTACCTGAGTGTACAGGTCTGTACCTGAGTGTACATGTCTGTACCTGAGTGTACAGGTCTGTACCTGAGTGTACAGGTCTGTACCTGAGTGTACATGTCTGTACCTGAGTGTACAGGTCTGTACCTGAGTGTACAGGTCTGTACCTGAGTGTACAGGTCTGTACCTGAGTGTACAGGTCTGTACCTGAGTGTACAGGTCTGTACCTGAGTGTACAGGTCTGTACCTGAGTGTACAGGTCTGTACCTGAGTGTACAGGTCTGTACCTGAGTGTACAGGTCTGTACCTGAGTGTACAGGTCTGTACCTGAGTGTACAGGTCTGTACCTGAGTGTACATGTCTGTACCTGAGTGTACAGGTCTGTACCTGAGTGTACAGGTCTGTACCTGAGTGTACAGGTCTGTACCTGAGTGTACATGTCTGTACCTGAGTGTACAGGTCTGTACCTGAGTGTACAGGTCTGTACCTGAGTGTACATGTCTGTACCTGAGTGTACAGGTCTGTACCTGAGTGTACATGTCTGTACCTGAGTGTACATGTCTGTACCTGAGTGTACATGTCTGTACCTGAGTGTACAGGTATGTACCTGAGTGTACAGGTATGTACCTGAGTGTACATGTCTGTACTAGGGATGGGTCCGATCCAAGCTGAGTGGGTTTCACCCGAACCACAGCTAACAACACGTTGTAACAGATTAGGTAAAAATGGAGCAGCAAATGATTGAAACAGACCTTCAACAGCAATCCGCAGAAGTAATAAAATGAAGCAGTGGTGACACGGCGGTCACAACAATGAAAAAATGCATGCAGCCTCGCGACACGTAATGAAACGTCTCACAAAAACAAACATTCATTCATCCGCAGCTTCAAGCATACGTTGAAATGTGAAAGAAAAGATAATTCTAACGGGAAACGCACCAGACAATGCCACGATTAGCAATCTCTGACACCCACCAGCCAAAACTATTCCATAAGTCCAAAACCAGGATACACAACTAAGCCAACAAACACCGTGACAATAAGCTACTCAAAACAACTTAATAACCGTCTTAGGAATGCGGACGAGCCACCAAAATGTAGTAAATATAATAATGAGGGGGTAAGGTAATTAAACACTTACTAGGCCACCATTATTGTAGAGATATAGGACTTACTGGTCAGTTTACTGACTTCCCTATATTTTTAGATGCGCAGGTCTGAGCAGACTTTATCTGCACAAACTTGCCACCAATTCGCGAGTTCATCCTTTTTCCGGTATTAAATTGCTTTTACTGTAATTAGGAAAAATGTGATTTCACGAGAGACTTCAACTTATGTTGGTCTACCAGAAAATAGACCTTTTATTGAAATAATCACAAAATTACAATAAACATTTGTATCGATATTAGCTCTGATTTACTAACTACGTTGACAAGAATTCAAATTAAAACAAACAGACAGTTAGGAACTTTTCTGTTGGCACATTACTTAGTTTCTTAATAGCTTAGGAAGAATAAGAAATAGGAGGAAGAAATTAAGTGAAAGCTAAGTTAACCGAAGTTGATTATTTTGAGCAGACAGGGTGGCACTTTTTCCCCACCCGAGCAGACTGCTGGGCTCCCGCACGCTCAAACACACCACGACTCGTTACCTGTTGACGGTTCGTCTCTTGGAGATAAGAGTGGAGAAGTGTCTGGACACACACGTGGATGGGTTTGTCCAACGGCCGTCCAGTTGAAACTTCAGCGTGTGTGGCTGATTCACGATACGAGGAAACTCGCCTCCCTCGGCAGGGAACAAAGGTCAAGCGCGCTGACTGATTTTTCAAAATAAAACTTCAGAAAACAAATTCTTCCAGAAGATGAGTGAATGAGTTACAGTAAGCTTTACTGTAACTCCAGCTGAAACGTGGGTCTAGTTGACACAATGACCGGAACGTCTCCAGCTTTTCCCAGAGAAGAAAACAAGTTCTTAGGATGTTCTTCCCTCCGACTCTAAGGAAGATGCAGGAAATGGACCTCTATATGGGAGGCGGGGTCTGACCCACCTCCTTAATAACTATTGGCTGGTTTAACAAAATAAGAGATGGATATTTCATCTGATAGGCAGAACTGTCTCTGACGGACAACAGGAAAACTGTTTACAGAATCGGCCAGATGGCCTGCTTGTGAGCACAGAGAATATTATGGCTAACTTTCACAGACAAAACAGAGAAGGAAGTTGCAAGTTAAAAGTTTACCATGGCTCATGTCCCAGATTCAGAACCTGCTTGTTCTTGCAGAAATAAAACCAGCAGAAGGTCAAAACTCATGAAAGTAACAGATCATCATTAAAATGACAAAATATACTGTAGATCAATTCTGAATTAACACACATTAAAGAGAAAGTTCAATCTGATTAATTAGTGTCCATTAATTCAAAATAATTGTAAAAATAATAGTGTCACTTGTTTCCTTGAGAGCTTCAATAAAGTGTAACACTTAGAGTTTCAAAGAGATGCAGAGAGGTGTACTTGAAGGTCAAGCCTACAATATCAGAGATGAGGTGTATCACTACATGTGTTGTGTTCAAAGAAGTTGGTTCTGATAGACTGCTGGTTGTCGGATTCATTTTTGCTCACATTTCTGGTAGTTTATCTGTGTTGTTCGTTCTATGCACGTGATATCGTCGAAGACTGGCTTAACCGCGGTGTTTTGCGATATTTATGACTGTTTTAGAACGTTGAAAAGTCCGTTCCTCGGTAACGTTCGACCGACCGCAGGTCCGTGAACGCACCGTTCGAACGGCACGTCACACGTGAGTGTCGTAAGGTTTAGAAGACTACATTTCCCATGAACACTTGGGTTTTAGAGCTGCATGTTCTGTCTTCGCTGTGATTGGTCGATTATGCTGTAAGTGTGACGCTTGAGGGGGTGAGGAGCTCACTCCTCGTCTGCTTTCATTCAGCGTTCGTCCCAGACAAGTTTTCACACTTGTTTGTCCATTACTGTCATTGAAAAGACTGTTTTAACGCGGTGTTTTTGAGAGTTTAGTGGATGTATAAGTAAGTTGGCTACCGATCGCCATGTGACTGGGTCACGTGACACCGGGAGCAACAACTGCTTCATGAGGACCGACCTTTTTTCCTTTAAACGCAGTTTAAAGCTTCACAGTCCAACCAATGTTTCTCACATCGTTTCGTCTTTTGTGAGACTGGGGTTCTAGAGCTATATCACGTAAAGGCTTTAGATCTGTCTGATTGATGCTTTTCATCCGTTGTTAGATGTCTGTGGGCTAAAAGCTGCAGCTTCGCTCACGGGTGATAACAGCGCCTCTATTGCGGTCAGATAGAGAAATTGCAGTCGCTGTGATAAACTTATCCAGCGCGGCACCCCCATCTGCTGGTTACTTTAGAAGACGCAGTCTTCCTGTAATTTGTACATGTTGAATGTTCCTGGTTTAAACGGGGAACAAGTTAAAATATTGTACTCACAGCATCCTTTAATTTGATTTTCGTAGAAAATCAAATGTTGATGGCAGAACAGCTACACAGATTTAATACAGACATGTCTGCATTTTGATAAAACTTGACACTTTTATCATAAATTCTGTGCAAAACAAGCTGTCTGTCCCTGTTTATTTTAAACTGCAAGTTTAAAATAACACACATGAGGCATCTTTTGTTTTGATTTTCACAAAAATCTCACAACGACAGCCGATTTTTGTTTGACCTTGTCACAGGTCGACAAATTAATAAAAATCACTGATTTTTATTTGATTTCACATCTTGGACTCCATGTTGACTGCCGCAGGCATCACATGGTGAGACTGCACACTGTGAAATAAGACCCACTTTACTTGATTTTTCACAGAAAATCAGTACAAAGATGGACGTTCAAACAGGTGCATCACCTGATAGGGCCTCCTCTTTTATCGCACGTAGATGGACATCTGCTTCAGCGTATGCTAATTACTTAGCTGCGGTGGACGTCTGTCAGGATAAGTGGGAAAGTCCCCTGTCGTTCTGCGACAGGCTGATGTCTGTCTACTCCGGTGGCAAAACTGTCCCTGGACTAGAGGAGGATGAGGAGTTTAAAGGTCTTTTCATTAAGAATCTCATGCCTTTCCAAAAGAAATGTGTTCGTTTAACGTTTGATTACAAAAAGGACAGCATGGAAAAGATAAAAGATTACGCTGCGTGGGTTTTTGAGACAAGGATACAACCTAGGATTCCATCAGAGGTTTGTCCAGGTCAAAAGGTCACATCCCACTCGCAGAAAATAGAAGAGGTTCCCTCTCCTACAGAGTGCGAAAGTAAACAGGTTTTTCATGATAACAAACAACTGTATGTTTCCAACTGTAACATTGACTCTGATCGGTTCACAGGGAGTTCTGCTCCTCTTTCATCTCAGGTTGAAAACCCTGAGATGAGCAATGAACCACAAAAGGCAGGTGTTCGCTCTCTGGGTGAACCAAGATGGTTCAGATCGAACCAAGAAGGTTTTGACCTAGGTCTCACAGTGGGTGAACTTCGGGAGAAGTTGATGTCTGGGAGCCGTGACCCTTTGAAAAATGGTCGGTCCCAACATGTACCCACGAGAAGCGGCTCTCCTGCCCCTGCCCCTCGAACTGCACAGTTCGAGACATGCAAAGAGTCACACATGCTCCAGATTATAGGAAACGATGCCTCCGCGCGCGGAAGTGACTGAGGTTGTAAGTTGTTTGTCAGATGATTTGAATGTTACAGTGGTTGACCAAGCTGACACAACGTGTGACGTTGTCCTTGATGATAACACAAACAACGTTGTTCATCCTGATGAAGCAATACGCAGCACTGCCTTTTGCAACAACTCAGTGCGCACAGTTGACAACATCGTCATCATTGAAAAGACGCTGACGGCAAACAGATTGCTGAAAATCCACGTCCTGAAGGTCATGAGGCAGACAGCCATCATGATGCTGACAGCGACGAAGATTACACAGACAGAGTCACACGTACACAGAAACGTGTGAAAAAACCTAAACGGTTTCTGTGTAACTTTATAAAAAGGGGGATAGCTAAGAGAGCTTACCTGCCACTCACATTGGAAGGGGTCCTCGCGCAAGAAGCACTCCTGGTTTGCGGCTCAGACGTGTCTATCATGTCAGCCGAACTGTTTGAGGAGCTAAGGACCGCCGCTAACGATGTTGACAGGCAAATACCCTTTGTGAAATACACTTATGGTGAGCAACAGGGCCTCGCAAAGACGAGAACAACCCTAATAGCCATGGTTCACATGCAGATTGGCGAAATGTCACTATACCACCCGGTGTATGTGTCTGAACGTGACTCACTCCAGACTCCATTTTTGGTTGGCCAAGATTTTATAAATCGCTTTGAAGCGATTATAAATTATGGCAATCAGACAATGTGGGCCACAGTGAGCAGTCCACTGCCAATCGAGGTGCCTCCCCAAGGTCAGGACACTGACTGTCTAACAACAGGTACCGCTGAGGTCACATGGGATTCCCCAACCGAGACCACAAACCCGGTAAGTGAACCTTCATATACAGGTGAGACAGAGGAGACTCAACAGGTGGACCAGACTCTGGCCCAACACAAGAACCTCCTCTGTGAGCTGACACCTTCAGCACTCACTGAGCACTACCTACCACCGGTAGAGGAAGGTGTGGAGATCCGAGGGTCCCACACCGAGGACGCTGTACTGTCCTCTGGGACAGATATTTCAGCCATCAGTCAAGCTTTTGATGAAACCTTGGTTCAAGAGCATTTGAATCTAGAACTACTCAGAGATGACATAGTTCTTACAGACTCAAAGAGCACCTCTTCAGTCATGAAGTGGGGAGACATACATCACAACAACAGAGGCACGCCTGCGACGGCGCCGACAGTTGTGACACACCTGAATTACGCAGAAAGAGGTAAACGTACAGAGATACGTTGGCCGAAACCCAAGAGGTTCCTGTGTACTGTCTACTCTAAGCTGCGCAAACAGCCTAAACTAAACCATGGCATCCTAACTCGTGCCCATGGACGGACGTCCACACCTGTGTGCGTGGTCCCCCATGACCACAGGGGGGTGATGTTAGGTCATGCCCACATCAAGGACAAGGATTTCAATAACCCCACAAACGACAGAGATCTCGCAAACTCACAGACTTCATGGGAAAATAAGGTTGTCCAACCACAGGATAGTAAATAAACTAAACAGTTTAAACTATTCTAGTTGCGAAATAGAAACCGTTCCAACTAGAACTTAGAAACGTTAAGCATAAAACCCACAACAAAAAACTAACCTTAACAACCGTTTAAATCTGCAGGATTTAATTGACATCGGTTATAAAGCTAAGAACTGTTTTTCTTGTGTGTGACACGTTGGAATCTGACGACCAGAGTGAGTTTGACGTAGTGAAACGTTGTTTAGTTGCTTAATTGCTACTTTTGTTGTTATTGAAGTTGTATTTGTTTGTGTACACTCCCAGCCAAAAGAGGTTTTGATTGTTGATTAGTTGAAGACTTAAATGGATTTAACTATGCCAACATGCTGTTCATTTTGTTAAAGATCTCAATCTTTGAAGAGTCATTGTAGATTAATACTACTTAAGGTACTATAATCTACCCTGATCTCCCAATCATTTAGGTAGGACCGATTCGATCGTTTCTATTCTAGATCTATTCATTTTGATGAGTCTCGCCATAGACTTCAAAATTTATAGGGAATACCAAATCTTGCGTCGTTCGTCTAAAAGACAACAGACATTTAGACCAAACTAGATTTCA